>CAJNDV010032000.1:31481-44084 GCA_905221635.1 Symbiodinium sp. CCMP2456 | reverse complement strand
CCTTACAGAACACTTTAAGGAACCCTAGCTACTGCGTGCCATCACCCTTTAAGCGTCTGACTCTTGCCCCGAAGTTTAGGCTTATAGTGTTGATGGTCAGGATGTATCTAGGTTCCTGAGTGACCGCTTGATGTTATTCAGCTTTAATAAGGGCACCATACAATAAGCAGGGCAACAGGGTACTAGTCAGGAACCTAGTTCAGGTTAGCTTTTTCTTTCAAGGCTCTCTGTGACCCCACTGCACATAGGTCGCTATGGCTGTCCGAACCCCCCCCCCCCCCCCCCNNGGTTTAGGTTTCGGGTTTAAGGTTTAGGGTTCAGCAGTTCCAGGGCGAGTAGTCTCTGGTCGAGCTCGCTGCTTCGAGCCCACAAAAAACCCCCCCAAAAGCCTCTGAGCTCAAAGATGGGAGGGGCTCCTGATCTAACCTCTCTCTCCCTTTCCCGCTCTCTCTCTCTCACACTCATATATATATATATATACACATCTATATACAGAAAGAAAAAGAGAGAGAGAGAGATATATATATATATATATTCATATATACCCCAGAGGGTCCAAGTACCCAAATCGTAGGGTTTCAGGTTCCAAAATCATACTCTGAGTGGATTTTGGACCCTGAAACCCTGCTATTTGGGTACTGGTACCTAGACCCTTAGAGTATATATGTAAAACGTAGAGCCCTTACAAGGAACCCTTCAACGAACCTCAACGCGGCTCTCAATGACACCCCAATTACCTATGCTATTATTTTTTTTGTTGGGGGGTTCCTGCTTATAAGTATAGTATAATAAGCCCCAAAACCCTATTCTAATTGTTAAGGCCCCTAAACCCTAAAGTCTTAAGTAGCCCCAAGGCCTCTGGGCTCACACCTGGGACCAGTTCTTGATCTCCCGGCGGATGCTTGCATGCGATTTCCCTTCATATCCTGAGCGAAGCTTCAAGTTCAGTTGAGGGCTTTATGGTTTAGGGTACAGGCCCTAGGGTTCAGGTTTAGGGTTTAGGGTGTGGGCCTGAGGGAGGGTTCCCATAGACCCGAAACCGGTCAAAGGGGGGAGCGTCAGGCAAGAAGGGGCTCTATTTTAGACCCGATGTAGTAGGATGCTGCATTTAACGACCTTCAGGCACAATACCCTTAAGTCTACAAAAGACCATCTGATTCTTCGGGGTCTTTTTCTTTGTCCTCGTCTAAAGCGCACTTTCAGCCAACGATGCCGGCTTTCAGTTTAGGCTTTTTGAACCCTAAACCCTAAACCCTAAACCGCTTTTTGCTTGTACTTCATGCGTGCTTTCGGTTTCGAGCCTAAGCTGTTAAGAGCTCGGCCTTGCTGTAGATCTAAGGGTTTAGGGTTTAGGGGTTTAGGGGCTTAGGGGTTTAGGGGTTTAGGGTTTAGGGTTTAGGGTTTAGGGTTTAGGGTTTGGCGTTTAGGGTTCAGGGGTTTAGGGTTTAGGGTTTAGGGATTTCGGGGTTTAGGGCTTAGGGTTTAGTTTTCGGTCTGACAGAAACAACCCCAATGCATCTGTGCGACTGAGCCAATCCCGAAGCCATCCCCTGAACCCCTGCTGCACTGTATCAAACCTAAAGGGGACCTAACAGCTTTGCATAAACGTATTCCTACACATCTACCCAAAGAGTCCAATACCTCTTAGTCTTTTTCAAGGAGTATACCTTCAACCATCATATAACCGCACCTATATTTAAAGGTATATTCCTTACCTAAGGGGTATGGCACTCTCTGGGCAGATCCCGAACCGCTACTGCCCTCAGACAGTAAGCAACACCCTGAAGAGAAAATCATATGGGTACTTCTCTGACTTAGGGTCCCTTTCTAGGTCCCAGCAATAGTACGGCAGGACACGCTCCCTAAACCCTAAACCCTAAACCCTAAACCCTAAACCCTAATAGAAAGCTCTACACACTTTTCAGGCTCCTCTCTTACTTGGAGGGTCGGGAGACTTAGTAAGTAGGTCATAAGTAGACTTATAAGTAGCCTAAAAGGGACCCTAATTGGGGTTATAGCACTTATAAGTCTAGAAAATAGCCATTTACTAAGTCCCCCGACCCTCCAAGTATCACCCCAAAGCCTAATGCAGAAACGTTTTAGAAACTGCCATACCCAGCGTCTGGCACGTCGCTGCTTCATCTCCTGGCGTTTGCAAGGCCAGTGACACAGGGTCCTTAATAGCTAGAGAAGTGTATGGGTGTATACTGCAGTATGAAGGGTTATACGAAGATCATATGTTCAAACAATCAGACCTTTGTGTTGTCTTTTGTAGCATGACCCTGAACCCTAAAAAGACTCCAATATATACCCAATGCAGGGATCTGAATTTCAGGGTTGAGAATCAGATTTTGAACTTACGCAAGGTTTACATAGGGTTTGGGGCATAGTGTGCAAAGTTGAGGGCTGAGGGCATAAAGGGTATAAGGACATGGAGTAAACATGCAAATACACCGCAAAGCTTAGACCCTGAAGCTAGAACATGGACCAAAGATGATCGGCGAGGGGATTTTCCATACAGTACGTCGATGGCGCGAGGATCATGATGTCCCCACTTACTGGCTTCAGCTGTTCGCTTGGGATTCGGCATTTTATTTTAGGATTTAGGGTTTAGGGTTTAGGGTTATAGGGCTTTCTCTCGAGTGTCAAGGTTCTTCGCGATCTGGCCGGGTTCTTGAACTCTGGTTCCTTGACTGAGTTCTTGTTCAGGAACTCAACCTAAATCAACACAGTAGGGAAATCCGGTTAATCGCATGACTTCCGTTCTTTCGCAACTTCAACTTTCATAAGCTTTAAACCTGGGCACTAGACTGAACTTGTCAGTTCTTGAAACGAAGCCAGCCTTGGATACGGGACAATTACTCTTAAATCTCAGTGGGCTGAGAGGAATCCTTGCAGTTTAGAGGATCTTGCACTTTCTCTGAGTTATGGGTTTAGGGTTTAGGGTTTAGGGTTTTATGAACTTGCAACAGAGGAAACACCGCTCACATGCCGACATGGCTCGCGAACAAAAGCTTCTGTCGCACGGAATCAGAGGAGGTAGGCTCTTGATTAAGAGACCTCACCTTGCTTAGCACGAATCCGAATATGGCCGCCCGAAAGAGAGAGTGGCTCGTCTTACTAGTATTACTGTAGCCGAAGCCCAAACACACACACACACACAAATATTCCAAAGGAGCCTAGCTCATATACACTCACCAGATCCCCAATATGTTTCAAACTTCATGTGAGCACACCCGTCCTCGTCCGTGATGGGGATGGTGTATCCCGGCGAGATGATGGAAGATGGTACGACCGGGGCCTGTTTTTCTTCGCAAGATCCGGGCCGATTCGCTTAGGGTTTGACGGACGGGGTTTCCGGTTCTTATTACTTGTCCAGTACCCTGGTGGGAATTACAGGCTCACCTTTGGGAATATATCGTGACTATAGTACCCCAAAAAACGTTCAAGGTTACCTACTCTGCTACGAAGTCTTGGTACACCCACCCCCAACAAACCGAACCTTAAACCCTAAACCCTAAACCCTAAACCTTAAACCCTAAACCCTAAACCTTAGACTCTAAACCCTAAACCCTGAACCCCTACGAGCTCCCAGGATGGCAGAGGCTGTCAAGCGGAGGCTCGCGCAACGGGGACACTGAACCCTAAACCCGACACCCTAGACCCTGAACCCCCAACCCTAGATCCTGAACCGGAAACCCTAAAACCCTAAACCCTCAACCCGAAACCCTAAACCCTCAACCCGAAACCCTAAACCCTAGAACCCTAGAACCCTAGAACCCTAAACCCGAAACCCTCAACCCTAAACCCTAAACCCTAGCCAAAATCCTAGAACCCGAAACCCGAAACCCTAACCCCGAAACCCTGGAAGCCGAAGCCCTGGCAGCCCTAAGGGTTTCTCGGGTGTTTGCTTGCTTCTGAATTTCTGTCTAAGGACTTTAGGAGGGACCCCTAATAGGGTTTAGGGTTTAGGGTTTAGGGTTTAGGGTTTAGGGTTAATCCCATTACCTTAAATAGCCGTTGTATAGTCCTTATATACTCCTTTTATAGCCATCTGGGAAGGTCGAGGGTTGGCCGGGAGGGCAGGGCGAGCAAAAGAAAATAAAGTTCAAAGCATTAGGGTTTAGGGTTTAGGGTTTAGGGTTTAGGGTTTAGGGTTTAGGGCTTAGGGTTTAGGGTTTAGGGTTTAGGGTCCACTAGAAACGCTGAGGCCTAAAATAGCATAATCTTAGGGTTTAGGGTTACAAACCTCAAAGCTAACACATTTTTGCAGAGATAGCGCCTAACCCCTGAACCCCCAAACCCTGGAAAGCACCTTAACAAAGGCACCACCGTGTTCTGAGCCGCCACTGACAGCTCGAAGGACCAGCCGACTTACTAAGCCGTAAACCCCAAACTCAAACAAATACAGGGTTGAATCCCTAAACCCTAAATAACACTACAGCTCTAAAGCTCTAAACCCCAAGCCTTTCACACGAAACCGCAAACCCTGAAACACCAAACCCCAAAGCCCAAAAGCGCAAACCCCGAAGCCTTAAGCCCTAAACCCTATCAAGCCCAAAAGACAAACTCCAACGCCCTAAGCCCTAAGCCTCAAACACCAAAATCCTGAAGCTTAAACCCTACACCCCGAACCGCAACATGCACCCCCTGAACTCGTGAACCCTAACCCTAACCCCTAAACGGTGTAGGGTGTACCCTAGGGCTCCTGGACCCTTGTAGTGAGGTCCCGAACCCTAGCCCTCAACGCCGAAACCCTCCCCCAGAAAGCCCAAAAACCTCTTAGGAGCCTTAGGGTAGGGTTTAGGGTTCCAAAGGCCTACACTCTGAACCCCTGAACCCGAAACTCCTGAACCCCACAACCCCAAAGACACCCGGGAACTTCGTTCGAGGACCTGCCTTGGGGCAAAAAATGTCGGCCACGAAGCCTGCCTTGGGGTTTGGGTTCTTGGGCCTTGGGTTTTGGGGTTCCTGAAGGGGTTTTTGGAGGTTTAGACTGGGACTCTAAACCCTAAACCCTTCTAGGTTCGGGGTTCTTGGGGTGCTTTGGGTTTTAGGATCGTCCAGGGCTTCGTTTCTTTTGTTGGAGGTTTTTGGCTTTAGGATGGTTGGGGGGGGGGTTTAGGATGGTTTAGGGTTTGGGGGTTTGGGGTTTTGGGTTTAGCATGGTTTTGGGTTTTTGCTTTAAGGGTTTAGGGGTATAGGCTGTTTGCTGTCTTGTTTGGCAGGTTCAACAACAATGTAGAGGAGGATTCTCAGCCCTCTTCGTTTGAACCTGTTGAACAGGGTTGTATGAGGTGTTTGCTAGAAACCTAAACCCTAAACCCTAAGCCGTGTGTTTGTACAAGTTATGTAGTGGCCTTGATAATGAGAACAGGGTTTCGGGGCCCATGGTTTTGGGGCCCATCATACTATATTTATAACGTAAGGAACTCCCAAAACAATCTTGGTAACCATTTAGGCCCCTATATTAGTTTTCAAATTCTTGTGCCAGGTTTCCAAGGGTTTCAGGGTTTCTAGGGTGAGCCATGAGCCCGAATGATTTCAAGCCCTAAAGCCAGTGCTGGTCTTGCTTCTGGAGTGCAAGGTTTGGGGTTTAGGAGCACCCAGAGCGCCCAATACCCCATAATTAAGGAATATAGCTTAAACCATAACATTAAGGCCCCTGTAGTTGAAGGTATATTCCTTAATTGAGGGGAATTGGGCTTTTTTTTTGCATGCACGTTTTCGGGGCCATTTTGCCCAAGACACCTTCGGAATGGCTTCAGATTTCGAATTCATCGGTCACCTTGTATGTACGCTTTCCAAACCTATTAATAACGTAGGGGCCTTAATGATTAGAATAGGGTTTTGGGGCCCATTATGCTATACTCATAATAATAAGTAACCCCTTAAATGGAATTGGCACTCTTATTATTGAGGCCCCTATAGTAAGCTTTGGGAAGGAAGGAGCCTGCATCTTGGATGGCATTCCCAAACCGGCACGAGCGGCTCAGTCAGGAACCGTGCCAAAGTCACAGCTCAGCACACCGTGACCCTAAACACTAAACCCCTAAACCCTTTCTTTATGGTAGGCTCGGGCTTTGCCTCTAAAGTTGGGGTAGATTTCACTCGGGGTTTAGGGTTTCGGGCTTAGGGTCTAGGGTCTAGGGCTTCACTACCCCGAACCCATCCCGAAACGAACATGCTTCAGACTAGGGTCGGGGCCCTAAACCCTCCCCAAAGCCCCAAAGCCCCTGAACCCCTAAACCCCCAAAAGCGCGCCCCATGATCATGGACACAGGCATTGCCTACCACTAATAGCTCATGGATGCCCATGTGCTTTGTGAGTGTTAAACAGTTAAACATGATTATACAAGTGTAAGCATGCAAGTTCTTTGCTAACGTTTTGATCGTGGGTGCGAGGGTTTGTGAAGGGTGCTTCCGAGACTATACAAGCTGGAGCGAACGAGCGTATTTCTTCTGAGCTGCTTCTGTCCACCCCAAACCCCAATCCCTATAGGACCCGTAAAGGAAACTTGCTTCTGACCCCACACTTATAGCCATTCTCTGCTTTCTTGCATTCCAAGCAGCCATCTCGTACGACTTGGGATCACGCTTGATTCGCGTGTACCTTCTTGGAGATTCATGGGTAGTTAGAAGTATGGTGCAAAGTCCCCTAATATGAGTTATCCTTGAAACTGCCCTACTTATAATCCCACTTGTAACTACCCATGAACCTTGTGAATCCTAAACCCTATAGGACTCTTAACGTTACCCTACTTGTAGCCCCACTTATAACTGATCGATGCCGGAGCGTGCTTTCAACAAGTAGGCGGTCGGTTTGCTGGTGGCCATGCGAAAGAAACCGACGAGCCTCATATCTATAGGGTTTAGGGCTTAGGATTAATGTAGGGGCCTTAATAATTAGAATAGGGTTTTGGGGTATAGCATACTATAGTTATAAGAAGGAACCCCCCAAATAGTATAGGCAGTTATTTAGGCCCCTATATTATAGGGTTTAGTGTTATACTGGCAGCCCTCCCCTTAAAGAATTTCTGGCAAGCACCAGCAGCATAAGACACATGAAGAACCACCAACCCACCCAAGCTCGAAGCTTTAGCCTAGACAGCAACGCCCAAAACCCAAAACCCTAAACCCTGAACCCTGAACCCTAAACCCTAAACCCTAAACCCTGAACCCTGAACCCTAAACCCTAAACCCGAAGCCCTGACCTGAAGACCAACCTTGCCGAGTCACATCAAGCTGTACCAGCAAGCTGCGCTCGATGGATAATGCCGCCCCAGAGAGTCCTTACTGAGGGTTTAGGGCTTATAGGCTTTAGGCTTTAGGGTTTAGGGCTTAGGGCTTTAAGGGTTTAGGGTTAGGGCAGTGCGGGTGCCACGGAGTTATCTGTGACATTAGATTGGCATAGCGGCGACGGCGATGCTCATGATGGTGATGATCTGGCTGATCCGAAGGCAACAAACGGATCGCGATGACGACGAGGATCAATCAGAAGAGGAGGAGGAGGAAGCGGAGGGGATGGGGAGGATGAGCAGGACGAGAATGAAGGTAGAGGTGCTGATGGAAGAGGAGGCTGATGCTTGCTTCGCTTGCTCTTCCGTAGGAATCGAGATTGCTTCTAATACGAACTCCCCCCACCCTAAGCCCCACCAGGCCTTTGAAAAACGTTCAGACAAATGCTCAACGCCCAAACCCCAAAAGTTCGGAAAGCTAAGCCCTAAACCCTAATCTCTGAACCCCTCAACCCTGCACCATTAAACCCTAAACCCTGAGCCCTAAACCCCACACCCCCAAACCCAACCCCCCTACACCCTAAACCCTACACCCCTAAACCCCAAATCCCAAAAAACCCTCTGAGACCTCGAAAGGTGCAGAAAGGGTCCCCGCAGAGCCCAGTACCCCTGAGCTAAAGAGGGTTCAGGGTTTAGGGTGGAGGGGTTTAGGGTTTAGGGTGTAGGGTTGGTATAGGGTGTAGGGTAGTATAGCTGGAGTTCTTAATATTCAGCCCCGTATACGTGAGTTGAAGTTGTACAGGGCTGAAGATTATGATTTTCGGTACCGTCCTGAAGTAAGGCATGTACGTTAAATCTCATACGGTATACTCCTGCGATTTGAGCCGCACTTCCTTTCTTCAAGGGGTGAACCTCCAAATAAACCCCAAATCCTAAACCCCTACCAGGTGTGTAAGGCTTGAGGGCTTAGGATTTAGGGCTCAAGGTGTTTAATTAGGACGGTCTGCTTGGAGGTTCCTGGGTAGTTATAAATAGGGATTATAAGTAAGGTAACTATAAATATACTTATAATAATAAGCCGTCTTAGGAGACTTATAGCCCCCAAAAGCTACCCATGAACCTCCAGGTAGGAAATTATGGGGTTTCTGAAGACCTTTTCTAGCGCACAGCTCATGAAGGCAAGATGCAAAAACCGGCAGCGGGTACCTGACACGAGGCTGACGAGGTCGAAGAGCAAGCAACCCCTAAACTCCATTTGACGGATCGTGGGACTTCGTAAGAAGGGATATGAATAAGGCAACTTTGGTTATACATACTTAGAAGTTATAAACCCCAATTCAGGTACTTTGAACCTTAATGAGCAACTAAGTCCCATGACCCTCCGTATGTACCCAAAAGACCCCCCCGTCTCGTCAGACTACGGTTGATGACATAAATCCTGCATTACCCATAACAAGGAATATACCATAGTTCCCATAGTTTAAGGTCCTTAAAGTAATGCAAGATTTATATCATCAACAGTATGACGGCCCAAATCCCTGGCTAAACCCGCAAAGGCCGCAACAAGAATCCCAGCCAAGCCCCTGCAAAACCTAGAAAGCCCAAACCGCAAGTATAAACCTGAGCACGACGAATCGAGACGTCAAGACAAGCAGATTCAACTTAGCCTTTCTTTGGGTGGCTTTCTGCTACATGGGGGTTTCCAACAATAGGGGACCCTAATATAGTACCGTAGATAGTAGGATCCTTCTTATAAGGACCCCCAAAAAAGGTACCCTAATTTTCGGAAACTCCCACATAGATTTTGGGAGCCCTCTAGTGCTGTTGTGTATTCAGCCCCCTGAATGCCCATCTGTCTTTGCAGAAGCTGCCTGGTAGGCCCCATACGGTTTAGGGTTTAGGGTTTAGGGTTTAGGGCCCATCATCGGCATCTCTTGGGGAGCTAGTCTTGGTTCCCCAGTAGCCCCTTGATGATAAGGGTACCCTTTTTTCCTACTTTGTGGTTTTAATAAGGGGACCCAAAAAGAAAAAGGGCAAAAGGGTAGTAGTTGAAAGCAAACAACCCGGAACCCTGAATGCCAAAATACAGAATACCTACAACTGGCATAGGTGTAAAATGTCTAGCCTTGTTGGAAGTGTGAGGTAATTGAAAGCAAACAACCTGGAACCCTGAATCCCAAAATACAGAATACCTACAAGTGGCATAGGTGTAAAATGTCTAGCCTTGTTGGAAGTGTGAGGTAGTTGAAAGCAAACAACCTGGAACCCTGAATCCCAAAATACAGAATACCTGCAACTGGCATGGGTGTGGAATGTCTAGCCTTATTGGAAGTTTCAGGTATAACCTTCCAAATACCAAGCCAACAAAGGTTCGTACAGAAACCAACATTCCAAATAAAACAATTTCGTTTCCCTGTTGTTCTCCCTTAGCTACTTTCTTGTCCAGTATGCTAGGGGAACTAAAGGTCAACTCTTGGGATTACGCACGGGGTTATAATACACCAAAAAGGTTCAGGGTTTCCTACTCTATTTTCTTGTGCTGGGAAAACCCGAAAATCCTCAACCCAGACAGTGACACCACTAAACCCAAACGAGCTAAAACCCCAAAGCCAAAACATGCCAAAACTCACCAAACATGAACCCCGACACCACGAAACTTTTTAGATCCCTTGACAACCCTTGTAGGATCTGAAGCTCTACAACCCCTACACAATGAATGATTTGAAAGGCCCAGCTGCCATAGCTCCGTCTCCTCTGTGGGGTAGCCTTTCAGGGTCTACTTGGCTCTGCTTAGGAAGGAAAGCAAGAACCCTGTTTATGCGCTCCTTGCAAAATCTGAGGACACCCAAGCCACAAACAGTGAAGGACCAAGCTTCGGGGCATAATAAGGCACCCTATCAGGTTGTCTCCGAACAGGATAAGCTCCGCAGTTCTCTAGGGGTATTATACACTTGTATCTTTGGTGACCCAGAGCTTACGTAGGATGTAGTTACGGCTCCACAGAGGCCGTTCCGTCGCCTAGTTCCTTATGGGCCATGCGCTGCCACTCTCGCTCTATCTTTCCTCGACTTCTCTCTCAACACGAAGGTGCTTGCATAAAGAACAACAGCTCTACATCAAAGTAAATGAAGGAGCTCTCCCAGAGGGAACCTACCCTACTCTCACCTTAATCATGCTTAAGCGAGGGCTGCCGCAGACGTGTTGTTCACCCCAAACCCAATCAGCCCTAGAAGGTCAGGCCTTTCTCTCTCTGTGGGGTTGAGGGTGCCGGCGCCCCCATCAGTGACAATGCTGACCCCTGCTTTCTAAACCCCTCTACGTTAAGCGCTATAATGGGGATCCTACTGATAGGGCCCTGAAAGAAAGGGTGTGTATTCATCAGGGGTCTACATTACTTCAGCATAGTGAGGGCTTTCAAGATTAACGGGTGTGAATTGGAGAGGCTCATACACGCGCACTTGGAGGATCAAGGTGCTTAGTAACTAGGGGCAAACATAAGGAAACAACATGCAAAACTAGCTGTTACCTCTAAAACCCTCAACCCTCACGAAGGACCCTAAACCCTTAACCCTAAACAATAAGCGTAGCCGGGCCCCTGGGAAGTTTGAAAGGGAAGCTGCAAGTGGTACTCGAGTGCTCCCGAGGTGTGACGGGTCCATGTCGGAGGGCTTAAAGACGGTTTAGGGCTTAGGGTTCACCTCATGAAGTCCAAACCCAAACACCAGAATTCAACCCTGCAGCGAACCTCCGCAAAGGTAACCCATCAAAACAATGACCCTATATCCTTAACCCTATAAGCCCTAAACCGCGACCCCTTAACCCTAAACCCTAAACCCTAAACCCAAACCCCTAAACCCTAACTCCTGATGCACTTCTTTGATCAAGGAGCTCGCCGTTCGCCTGTTGCCGGGGGGGGGGGGGCGGTTTGAGAGCGAGGTGCTTCTGCTTATGTAGGGGCCTGGGCTTAGGGTTTAGGGTCTAGGGTTTAGGGTTTAGGGTTTAGGGTTATGATTAGAGAAGGGCTCCTTTCAAGAGATCTTTAGGGTTCCCTTGATTAAGGGTTTTATGTGAGGAGCCCCAGGGAATACCATGACTCAGTATTTAGGCTTCTATGCTAGATGTGTCTAGAAGACAGGATATGATGGATACCCTTGAACATGTCTTCGGCCCCTTCTCCAACATAACAGAAACAAGCCCTTTAAAGCCTAAAGGTCGCCTGCCAAACGTGAATTTCAGAAATTACTGCTTGGCAACGTTGATTCCTCGGGAGAGTACTGTCGGGAAGTGATACATGGGTAGGGCTACGTTGCCCCGATGCTCATGCAGCAACGAGGTTTCGGCATACCAGTTTCCGAGAAACTTCGTACGGAATAAGGTTCTCGAAAGGCACCGGGCTTCGGTTCCGAATCTTACGAATCTTATTTAGGGTTCACTTGGAGGTTCATGGGAAGTTTTACGTGGGGTTTATAACTCGGGCAACCATAGTTATTCAAACCCATACCACGGGACTTATAACCCTACGTATAACTACCCATGCACCCCCAAGCAGGGTTTGGCGTTTAGAGTTTAGGGGCTGCGCATGTCAGATTCCTCGCAGAAGGAACACTCTGCGGCAGCGTTCAACCTAAATTTCGCAACTCCGACCATTGATTCTCACCACTGCTCTGTGCTGCCTGTCCGACTTTGTGCTCGATTCGCTGTCATATAGTGGCAGAAATTCGTAAACTTCTTTCACCGAAGGTGCTAATAGAATCTTGACCCTTCCTGAAGCCGGGAACCACCCACATTTCAAACCAAAACCCCGAATGCCAGCCTACCGTGAACATGCAACAGGAAAGGGAGGGCATCACTGTGTGCATGGAAGATTGCCATTCTGAAGCAACCTATAGAAGAGCCCAACATACAAAACGCTGATCTCATGGCCAATAAAGCCTGAACATCTAACTTTGGCAGGGATTAAACAAGCCAGGTTGAGTTTGGTACTAAAACTATGTTGCTAATCTAAGGGCCTTACTAATCAGAACAGGATTTTGGGCCCATTATGCCATAATTATAATAAGGAACCCCGGAATAGTCTTAGTCTTAGTATAGGCAATTATTTGGGCTCCTATATCAATCAGGCTCTTAGTCTTCTCATGATTGGTTTAACATGTCGGAACATGAAACAAGCTTGCAGAAAACTGAAAGTTCGAGCTGCTGCTTCGCCCTCGCGAAGCACAAGCTGTGTGGCACCAGGGCAGTATCCTCCAGATTACGCTGCCTGTAGCCTCCATATAGCTTGCCAGAAGAAGGCATTGCATCCTTCCAGTTCCGACGGGGGCTTACATATTCCATGACAAGTTCGTAATGTAGGGGCCTTAATAAT
>CAJNDV010031999.1:22791-38565 GCA_905221635.1 Symbiodinium sp. CCMP2456 | reverse complement strand
AGGGTTTAGGGTTTAGGGTACAGGACTTTCACACTCAGCGGGCGCCCATGTTGGATGTGACACTCGGGGGAAAAACCCCCCCCTAGAAAAGCGAAGACATTCCTGACGTATCCCGGTCGTTGCTGCGATCACGAACATCACGCGAACAAGTGTCTGCGGACCCATCCAGGCCGGGCTTTAGGGTTTATGGGGTTAGAGTTTCGGGGTTGGGCTGTCAGGGGGGTATGGGAGTTTATCAATGTAAGGTCCAATCGATACAGCGATTCGGGATTCCGGAAGGTAGGACAAGGCGTTTTAGAATGCCTGTGGTGGGTTTTCTTTAGAGCCGCAGCCAATGGTAGAAGCAGCTTAGAAACCCTAATCCCTAAACCCTACTGTTGGGGATCCGTCTCATGCAGGGACAGTTACAGCAATGAGTTTACTAGTCAGGTTAACCATCTAGTATGAAAGAAATGGCTTTGGTCTCCAGGCCGTGAGGCGTTTTGACTGAAGCGGCTAAGGGCCCTCAGTGGCTTAGCTAGCTACTGCATTCCTTACCCTAAGGGTCCATTTGGGAGAGTATATGATTACTAAGTACTTGGACCTTTAGGGTTATTAATGCAGACTGTATGGCCTTTAGGGTTATTAATGCAGGCCGCTATAGCAGTGGCCGCACGAAAACTCTCATTTCGAACCCCAGCACCCTCCTTAAGATGAATCAGGCCATTTTAGTGTCCGTAGCTCAACTCTGAATTTGGAGACGGGCGAGGACAGGCGAGCGTGAGGTTCGCGGCTTCGTAATAACAGAAGAGCATCGCAGATCCCACCCTAACCCTCCAGGTACCTACTTTCTGTAGGGTACTAGAGCCTTCAGGGCCCTTTTCAGTAGGTACCTGGAGGGTTCTTGGAGGGTCGGAGGACTTAGTAAATGGTTATTCTATAGACTTATAAGTACTATAACCATTAGGGTCCCTTTTAGGGTACTTATAAGTCTACTTATTGCCTACTTACTAAGTCTCCCGACCCTCTAAGTTAGGGCCAGTCTAAACCGCGATCCCTCGTACACCCCAGTCCGAGATCCTGACACAAGATTCTGAACTCGAAATACGCACAACCTCAACATTACAATTCAGGGTTTAGGGTTTAGGGTTTAGGGTTTAGGGTAACATTACAGTCTGAACGCAAAATCCTAAAGCCTGAAACCCCAACAGTGAACCTGAACACAGGATCCTCCTAAACTTTGAACTTGAAGAGTGCCCTTACTGTCCATGTCCTCCCATAGTAGATACGGTTGGCCTCAAAACACCTAAAAGGGGACTACTTTAAGGCCAAAGTGCATACTATTTGGTCAAACCTCAACTCCCAAGCCCCAAGCCCCTATACACCCTAAACCACTAAATCCTATACCATCCTGAACCCTAAGCTCCTAAACCCTGAACCCCTAAATCCTATACCATCCTACACCCTGAACCCCTGAATCCCGAACTGCCCCAAACCCCGAAACCCTAAACCCCAGACCCCAAACCTAAACCTTAAGCCTTAAACGCCTCAAACCCTAAACCCTAGAATCCATCGCTACTGGCAAAGAAGCCTTATACAAACCCCCAAACCCTAAACCTCAAAGCCTAACTTGAAAGGACCCTTTTAAGCTTCAAAGCCATGTGCACCCAACCTGCTTCCGCTGGCTCGGCCGCGACATCTGGCGGAAGTTTCCTGAGGGTTTAGGGCTTAGGCCTAGGGTTGGGATTCGTTGTTGAATGGAACCTCGCCACAGATCAAAAAGCAAAAGGTTCAATAGGCGTACATATGCGCATACATAGAACTAGCCATGGCATATGCTTAGGTCCTCCAGTTTCTGAACTTCTAATGTCACGTATAGTTTTGTATGCAGATAGACCTTTTTTCGACTAGGTGCCATACCCTAGTCCATGTACCCAAATAGTATATACTTTGGCCCCAAAGTACCTATATAGGGACTACATTGAGGCCAAAGTATATACTATTTGGGTACATAGGGATAGGTACTCCGACTTAGAGCCTGACTTCTCTTGCATACGCCTTCCCAAATCCTGGGAGGAACACTCTGGGAGCTAGGATTAGGGGGACCCTTGGGGATAT
Source organism: Symbiodinium sp. CCMP2456 (assembly GCA_905221635.1). Classification (NCBI taxonomy): domain Eukaryota; class Dinophyceae; order Suessiales; family Symbiodiniaceae; genus Symbiodinium; species Symbiodinium sp. CCMP2456. Next base: position 36,468 of record CAJNDV010031999.1, on the reverse strand, counting down.
AGACCCTCTCAAGAAGGTCCCTTTTAAGAGAGCCAAAAGTAGGGTTCAGAAGGGGTACCCTTTAAGGGGTACCCCTAATACTACTACTTACACTCAGAAAGCAGAGGAAACAACTGCTCAAGATCAAAGGCATCAGCGATCTCACGGCGATCTGGACTCAGGACATGACGATCTCTTGCGTAGATGCCCTATGCGGAAACAGGCTGCAACACAAAAGGTTGGCTCCGAAAGGTCCGCGAAAAACCCTCTGACCCTCTCAATCACAAACCCCTATACTCGTAGAACCCTAAAACCTAAACCCTAAACCCCCTTAGGCCCCGAACCCGGAATCCGAACCGATAAGTCGAAACCCTTGAATCGACAGCACGGGAGTCATGGTGTACCAGTTACCGCTGCGGTAGGCTGCTGTCTTCTAGTCATATATTATTATGCGTAGATATACACATACAACCATGCTTGCTGCTTGCATACACATCTACGATTGCATTTTCGCCACCCCAACCTCCCCAAACCCTGAACCCTCCTCAACCCTAAAACCTAAATACCCTAGACTGCGCCTAAACCTCTAAGGGGCCCTTTACAAGAACCCTCTACAGGAACCCACTGTAAACCGTGACATCACTAAACCCTAAACCCCAAACCCTAAACCCTAAACCCTAAACCCTAAACCCTAAACCCTAAACCCTAAACCCGAAACCCTCACCTATCACCGGAGAGCTTGTCCTCCGCCGCCGTTTCTTTCGCTTCGGCCGAGGTGGGTCAACGGCGGGAGGAGTCTCCTTGTCGGTTGCTGCATTGGGCTTAGGGTTCCTTTAAAAGGTACTATATTCTATAGGGATCCTAGGCTTCCTTTAAAGGGTATTATAGTGTTTAGGATTTAGGGGTTTAGGGTTTGGGATTTAAAGGTTTAGGGTTTAGGACTTAAGGGTTTAGGGTTTAGGACTTAAGGGTTGAGGGTTTAGGATTTAAGGGTTTAGGGCTTCGGGCCTAGGGTGTTTAGGCTTCGTAGGGCTTGTGGGTGTATGGGGCCTGCAGGTTTTAGAGGGCTGAGAACTTGAAGACTTCATCATGTACTCTAGGCTGGGGGTTTAGGGTTTAGGGTTTAGGGTTTAGGGTTTAGGGTTTAGGGGTTTAGGGGTGGACCATAGACGTTCTGAAACATACTTCGTTAAATCAGATCCTCTTAAGCCCAATAAAGGGCAAATACAACAACCCTAAACCCTAAAACCCTAAACCAAACATAAAATGTCGCAAGGGCCTACCTCGTGATACTGTTTCCTGAAACTCTTAGTTGGGATCTGGGAGCCGGCGCTTTGTTCCCCTAAGGCTCCATGTGCCCATATAGCACGTAACTTAGGCCTTAAAGGGGTCCCTTTTAAGGGTTCGTTAACGGGTTCTATAAGGCTTCCTATAGGGTTTCTATAAAGGATGATATAGGTACACTAAAGCCCAAGTCCTACTATATGGGTACCATGGGGGTACTTCAAGGCGTTTCCATGGGTGTATGAACCTAGGCGGAATAATTTCAAGGGTTTAGCGACCTAGCCTTGAACCCTAAACCCTAAACCCTAAACCCTAAACCCTCTCGACCCCAAACCCTGAACCCTAAAAAGGGAACCCTGAACCCAAACCTGTCGCCCTAAGCCTACCTCGACCCGAAATAACCTACCGTTTTAGGGTTCCTGATTCTGATTTCCTTATATATGTCCTGAAAACAATGGGTTATTTGTGGTTAAGGTAAACCCTCTAACATAAGGGCGACTCTGTACATTAACCCTAAACCCTCGAAAGTAAACACACCGAACCCTAAAACGCGAAACCGGAAGCTTGCGAATCCAGAAAAGTTGAAGCTTAGCGTCGCAACTTCTGGGTTTTAGGGCTTAGCGTTTATCCTGGAGCATTTAGAAGTTGCAACGTTTGGGGATTATGGCTTTTAGGGATTTTAATGATTAAGGCTTGGAAGCTATAGGGTTGCCTTGTTTGTGGTCTTATGCGTTGCTTGGCTGTTCCTTTCTCCGACTAAGTTAAGGTTTCCGAGGTAAAATCTCGAAACTTCAGAACTCGAGCATCGCGAGGGTGGGGTTTGGAGCTGGCAAGCTTTGGATTTAGGGTTTAGGGTTTAGGGTTAACCTACGCGTGTAAGGCTTTAGGCTCAGATGCTTAAGATGTACCTAGGCAAGGTCTTAGATGTCGACTTGTGGGTATAGGGGTTCAGGGATGAGTTTAGCTATGCATTTTGGGTTGTAGACAGGTTTGGGGTCTTGGGGGGTTTAGGATGTAGAAGTTTAGGGTTGAGTAAACGGCTTTAAGGTTCAGTGGTTAGGCGTTTAGGGGTTACAGGGTTTACAGGGTTTACAGGGTTTACAGGGTTTACAGGGTTTATAGGGTTTAGAGGGTTTAGAGGGTTTAGGGGGTTTCGGGTTTTAGGGTTCGGGTTTCTGTTGAAGGTGCATGCGGGCTTGCACTCGGTAGATATGAAAGACCCTTTTCGAAAACAGACGCCACCACAGACGCCCCAGTTCAGAAAGTGGTAGAAGTAGTATAGTGGTCGTCTCACCATCGTCATCACCGACCACGGTCGAGACTGAGAAAAGCGCCGACACGGGCTTCTGGGTGCCTGTGTTTCCAGATCGGCCTCGACCGCCACTCGCGGATCTGGCTTCTGGACCCGGCTAACGCCTTTGTTTTTGGATCTTCGGCCGTTTGTGCGTTAAGTCATTAAGCCCTACACGACTTCATGTTGAAGCCACCTCTTCTCCAAAACTAGAACAGCAACGTGGCGGTCCAGACGGGGGACGTGTGCTGCAGAGGGAGTCCTCGCCCTCAAACACGCCGTTCCACCATCTCATCCCACCATCGATGCCCGTGCACCAACATGCGTCGACGATTGGAGAGTGGGAAGTCGCAAATATCCACATGACCAAATTACCCTAAAGGTCCATGTACCCAAGTAGTAGATACTTTGGCCTTAAAGTATCCCTATTTGGACACTTTGGGGCCAAAGTATCTACTGTTGGGGTACATGGACCCTTAGGGTTATCCACCAATGAAGGCAACTGGTGCCTTGATGGCCAGAGCGGCAGATGGCCCCGATGCTGATTACGCGCTGACCCTTGCTTGGGTAGTCGTACTTGCAAACTCTAGCTTACCCATACGCCCCATAGTAGTTCCTTTCTGCGGTTACCTTATAGGATTCTATATATGAACCCCAAAAAGCAACTACTTTAGGGCCTATGGGTACAGATGTACTGGAGGATGTAATTATTCGGCGCTTGGACCCTTGGGGCAGGAGTTTAGGGCAGCTAACCCTAAACCCTAAACCCTATAAACCCTAAACCCTAAACCCTAAACCCTAAACCCTAAACAGCTAACATTCACTAGAGCCGGGCAGCCAACCCAACACCACATGCGCCAGAGGCTAGGATCGCAGGCGGCTCACTTCAAGCCGAAGGCAAAAGCTCCCAAACCCTAAACCCTATAGGGTTTAGGGTTTAGGGTTTAGGGTTTAGGGTTTAGGGTTTAGGGTTTAGGGTCTATAGACCCTAAACCCAAACGCCTGAACCTTACACCCTATAACCCTATAAGCCCGAAACGATAACCACAAAACCTTGCTCATCCCTTCATCCTTGATGCCTATACTGGTAAACCCCCAGACTGAACCCTTAAGTTAACCCTAAACGCTAAACCCTAAACCCTAACCACTTAAAGGACGAGGCCCGAACCCTACACCTAAAAGCTTTAACCATCACCTGATCGACGCCCATGCCATCATCTTGTGTGGCTTCCTGTCCTGGTGGCATCCGTCGTAGCGACTTAGGGGGTTTCGTGTTGAGGGTGTAGCGCTTAGGGGTTTAGGGTTTAGGGTTTAGGGCTGAAAGGGTTTAGTGTTGAGGTGTGAATGAAATTGGGCTTGTAGGGCTCAGAGCCTAGAGTGGTTGGTGTTACAGGCTGGGTTGCGGGTTTGGGGTTTGAAGTTGGTACTTGTAGGGTGTTCCGGGGCTTCCAGGATTTTACGATTGTGGGGTCTGTAGGGTTTAGGCTTCACATGCCTGCAGTTTCGGCTTAAGGTAAGCAGCGTTGATGCTGATGGTTGCCCTAAACCCTAAACCCTAAACCCCAAACCCTAAACCCCAAACCCTAAACCCTCAACCCTCAACCCTGAACCTTAAACCCTAAACCCTAAACCGTAAACCTTAAACCGTAAACCCTAAACCCTGAACCCAATCACTTGTATCTTGTGAAGCGCCGTGCGTCGCATCGAAGGCCTCCCAGCGCTCTCGCGAGATCCGTTGAACGCAACCCTGCGCGACCCAGCTCGGAATCCGGTTTAGGGTTTATAGGGTTTAGGGTTTAGGGTTTTTAGGGTTTAGGGTTTAGGGTTTTAGGGTTTAGGGTTTAGGGTTTATTTGGCAGACTTTCGACTGCGCCTCTGAATTAGCCCTGCTCTCTTCGTCCGTGAGGCGGTGGCTAGCGCCAAGACGAGCTCTTGCAACGATCAGTCTGCTCCGGACCTCTGCCAATGTAACCCAGCCGACATCCCTAAGGGTCCATGTACCCAAATAGTATGTACTTTGGCCCCAAGGTACCTAGATAGGGACTACATTGAGGCCAAAGTATATACTATTTGGGTACATGGACCCTGAGGGCATGGGGGCAGTGGCCGCTGCGTATCTCGATAGCTTTCTGTCCAGATTTCAATCCGAAGATCAAACCCAACACCCCAAGGTCTACAACATGCCTACGCATTAGTTAAGAAACAGTCGGGCAGACCCTACATCCGAATATTTGGAGTTTAGAGGGTCTAGTAAGGTTAACAAGGTACGAGGTGCATCTCTAATCCTATTGACGGTGACTCGTCAGATCGACGAGCAGGAAGGAAACAGCAAGCAAAAACAATGCCCCTAACCCCTAAACCGCTTGATGCCAAAACCCTAAACCCTATAAACCCTAAACCCTAACCCTAAGTTGAGGCCCACGGAGACCACCGTGAAATGGGAGCACGAATGATCCCTAAGGGTCAACATATATTACAATTATGGAATTAGGTCCCCAAAACCACAATAAGAATGGTCTTTCAGGACCCAATTCCATAGTGGTAGTATATATGGAGCCTCTAGGAATTAACAACTCTGCATCTGCATGTGCTAGATCGGGGTTTCCCAGGACCCCCGTAGGGTGCATGGACCGTCTCTGCCCAAACATCTAAGCGCCTACGGACCCACATATTCGCAAATACGCAGTAGGCTTTCCGGATTAGGAACCGGTTTTGCAGTGCATGGCTTGTCGAAACCTCTGCGCCCAAAATCTGAACCCGCAGGCCCGACAGCCTTAAAACAAACTGTTCCCGAAGCCCGCAAACCCTGAAACGGATCATCAATTTCGTTAACCCTAAGGGTCAATGTGCCCAAATAGTATATACTTCGGCCTCAATGTAGTCCCTATATAGGTACTTTGGGGCCAAGGTATATACTATTTGGGCACATGGACCCTTAGGGTAGTCTACAAAAGAAGGCCAAGAAAGCAAACCGGAAACGATGCTCCCCTCTCGGCTGCACCAGGCAGTCCTTCCGCACCGTCGTCTCGAGGTCTCCTGGTGTGACAAGGCCTAAACCCGAAGGCCAACCTCTAAAAACTCACATCTATATATATATATATACACACACACATACACACACATTGTAATATACTGCATGTTGATATATGAATGTGAGTAGATACATATATGTAGGCTATATATATATAGATATATACATATAGGTTATATATATATATATGTGGTATCATAGAACCCGTATGAAACTCTTGTGGAACCCGTTACTAGTACAGGAACCCAAAGCCTTACGAAGCTGAACGCTAAGCCCTAAACCCGCGTTGCCTTAGCAAACCCTCTAAAGTGAACCCGAGCCTTAAACTACTATAACCACCTCTCTGTAGCTTCTTATTATGAGCCTTAATATAGAATCTATAGGGACCCTACACAAAAATTAGCTTTGGGTAGGTTAGGGTAACCTATGAACCGTAAACTCCAAAACCTAAACTCCCTAACCCTAAACCCGTAGGCCCTAAAGTAATTCCCTTTTGGGGTCAATATTTAGAATCCTATAAGGTAATCCCAAAAAGGAACTACTATGGGGAGCTCCTGGAGAACCCGAACCCCCCGGACTGAACAACGTTTGGGGGTTTAGGGTTTAGGGTTTCGGGTTTCGGGTTTAGGGTTTAAGGCTAATGCTGAATTCATCTGTCGCACTAGGAAAGACAAGCCTTAAGGAAGCTCTTACCAAACCCCACCTAGAACCCGTATCAACAGAACACTTACTAAACAGGAACCCAACCCTAAACCCAAACTCCTAAACCCCAAACCCCCAAAGCCTAAACCCCCAACACCCTCACCTCAACCCTAAACCCAAACTCCTAAACCCTGCACCCCCAAACCCTAAACTACTCCTAAACCCTACACCCCCAAACCCTAAACCCAAACTCCTAAACCCTACACCCCCAAAGCCTAAACCCCAAACCCTCACCTCAACCCTAAACCCAAACTCCCCAAACCCTAAACCCAAACTCCTAAACCCTGCACCCCCAAACCCTCAACCCAAACTCCTAAACCCTACACCCCTAAACCCTAAACCCCTAAAGCCCTCAAGCCCGAACTCCTAAGAGCCCTAACTAGAAACCTTCCCACAGAACCCTTACAGGATCCCTGGAAGGATCCTTACTATAGAAACCCTTTATAAAGGATCCTTTGCCCTTCGCATCAAAATGGCCTGAATGCCGTGTGAATGCAGTCGAGCTTCCTCGAGGTGATAGGCGTCTTATTCTTTGTGCGATTTGTTCGCAAATGCTCTGCCCGCTGATAGTAGGAGAGCCCGTTCGGCTCCAGTCGGGGCCCGCGGCCCATCTTGAAGCAGATGGGCTCGGTGGCAGCTTCACGCCATGCTGCTTTTCCTAGATCGACCACCTGCTGAGGGCTGCAGGCACCACGTGCTCCGCTTGAAACTCCTTCTCTGGATTGCATTCTGCTGAAGGATTGTGGGTGTCCAAAAAAGGCCTTATATAATTTAGGGTCTTGGGGCCCAGAAGCCTTCATAGATGAGTCCTTTGAGGGAAAGGGTTACAGAATCCCAAACCTTCCTGGATCCCTTACAGGATCCCTTCATAGAAACCCCAATTACAGTAGAAGCCAGAAAGTTGGAACATGATTATCCTCATGCCCTTAACCCTAAACCCTAAACCCTAAACCCTAAACCCTAAACCCTAAACCTTTAAGGGTAGAGCACAGGGAATCCCCGCAAGAATCCTCCTCAATACATGCTCCAACCTTCTGGGGCTTTAGGTTTTCGGGTTTCGGGTTTAGGGTTTAGGGTTTAGAGCTTTAAGAGGACCCTTGCACTTAGGGCTCAAAATAGCCCAAAAGCCTTTCAGAGTAGGGCCTTTGGGCCCAAAAGCTTTAAACTATGAGCCCTTAGAGCCTTAGGGTAAGGAAAACCCCAATGAAACCCTAAACCCTAAACCCTAAAACATTATACCCTCAAGCCCTAAACCCAAAACCCTAAAACCCTAAACCCTAAACCCTAAACTCCTAATCCCTAAACCCTAAACCCTAAACCCCTAAACCCCTAAAACCCTAAACCCTAAACCCTTAAAGCCATACACCCTTAGGGTTTAAGAGAACCCTTAAAGGATCCTGTGCAGAATCTCGAACCCCCGCGTCCTCCGCTTCTTCCTTCGCCGCCGCCCCCTGCGACGCAGCCTCGGAAGCGCCTCGGAAGTTGCTCCGTTGTTGGTGGGGATTCCTTAGGGTTTAGTGGGTTAAGGTTTTGGGGGTTTCCTTGGGGCTTTAAGGTTTTGTTGGGATTTTCCTTTAGGGTTTATGGCTTTAGGGTTTTGGGGTTTAGGTTTTTAGGGTTTTGGGGTTTTCCTTAGGGTTTAGGGCTTTAAGGTTTCCTTTAGGATTTAGGGCTTTAGGGTTTTGGGGTTTAGGGATTGAGGGTTTTGGGGTTTAGGGTTTTGGGGTTTAGGGTTTCGGGGTTTAGGGTTGTAGGGTTTAGGNNGGGTTTAGGGCTTTAAGGTTTTGGGGTTTCAGGGTTTTAGGGTTTTGGGGTTTCAGGGTTTTAAAGGGTTTAGGGGTTTAGGGTTTTGGGGTTTCAGGGTTTAGGGTTTTAGGGTTTAGGGTTTAGGGTTTTGGGGTTTAAGGCTTTAGGGTTTTATGGTTTTGGGGTTTAGGGTTTTAGGGTTTTGGGGTTAAGGGTTTAGGGGTTTAGGGTTTAGGGTTTTAGGGTGTAGGGTTTAGGGCTTTACGCTTTTGGGGTTTAGGTTTTTAGGGTTTTGGGGTTTAGGGCTTTAGGGTCTTAGGGTTTCAGGGTTTAGGGTTTAGGGTTTCGTTGGGGTTTTCCTTCCCGCACGGCTCTAAGGACTCAGAGTCTCATAGTGTTTAAGGCTGTTGGTCCCGAAGACCCTACTATGAAAGGCTTTTGGGCCATTTTGCGCCTTAGGCTTAGGGGTTCCTTCAAAGGATCTACAGGGGCTCTACGAGGGTGAAGGGCTCGGAGTTTAGGACTTAGAGGTTGCAGGGTGGGTTTCGGGGTTGAGGGCTTGAAACGTTGTTGATCAGTCTTGACCACAAGGCTTCACAGGATTTTGCGGGTATGGGGGGGTTTACCAGGGTTGTCGCGAGGTTCCTGAACAGGAGGTTTAGGGCTTCGGGCATAAGGTGCTGTGCATAGGGCTTAAACCCTAAACCCTAAACCTTTATGAGGATTGCTGAACCGGAGATCCTTCACATCGTTAGGGCTTAGGCTTTAGATACAGCCCTACAGCAGCTGGCGTAATGATCAGGACCTTGCCGCTTTTCCGTTTAGGTAGCCTCTGATCTCAAAACCGAAACGTCAAGCCCTGACTGCTAAAACGCTGAAATCTAAAGCCCATATTCGGAAAACCAAAGCCCACCATCGGATATCTCATGAATCCGAAACCCTGAACAAAACATAAAGGAAGGCATCTCCAAATTGCGCTGACAGTCTCAGCTGTTGCAGACCAAAATGTCACAGTATATAAAGGTTGATAGTATAGGGGTGTACAGCATTCTCATGTTACAATGAAGACCCTTGCAATTTGGGACTATATTGGTTCTTATCATAGTTGACGTACTTGTGATTCGATTGCGAATAGCGAAGGTTTCGAGCTGCCTGTCACTTGGCAGCAGGGCTCGCGAAGACATAATATGGAATGAACGAGTAATCCTACATGGTCCTACATGCTATGTCCCAAAAAGTATGTTAAACTCGATGACAGGGTATGATAAAGCCCTAACCCAAAAGTTTGTTAAACTCAATGACAGGGTCTTACAAAGCCCTAAACCGCAAGCTCCTAAACCCTTAGGTCTGTAGCCCTACACCGCAAGCTCCTAAACTCCTAAACCCTTACAACCCAGAACCCAAAGTAACAACCTAAACCCTGAACCCTAAACCCTGAACCCTAAACCCTAAACCCTAAACCCTAAACCCAAAGTAACAACCATCAACTGACAGGCCTCCTCGTCTGCGTCCGTAGTCTCGTCCGGCCCTGGCCGCTTGAAGGTTCACGCGGAAATATTAAAAAAAGCCATACGGCTTAGGGTGTAGGGGTTTAGGGTTGAGGGGTTAAGGGGTTAAGGGGTTTAGGGTTAATGGGCTTAGGGGTTTAGGGTTCTTAGGGGTTCAGGGGTTTAGGGGTTTACGGTTAAGGGTTGCTCATACTATACGTGCTTTCGCTAGTCAGTGGTGAGCCCTGAAGATAGCGCAGTAAGTCCGACCACCGATCGTTTAAGCAGAACCCCTCTGGAAGCCCTGGTGCCTTTGGGTGCTTCGGGGTTGGGACCCTAAACCCTAAACCCTAAACCCTAAACCCTAAACCCTAAACCCGAATCTCGGATCTGAGGCTTAGAGGGGTCGAGGGCCCTAGACAAGTCCTGTAAGTGTGTATATGTTTAGAACATATGAGACCTACCCTGTTTGTAGGGACATCACGAACACCTCGTATAATGTAGGGGCCCCTTAATGATAAGAGTAGGGCTTCGGGGTTCCTTATTAGAGATATAGTATAATATACCCCAAAACCCAATTCTAATTTTTAATGCTATAAGATTACGCTAATCCGTTACACCCCCATGCTGGCGCCTGGTGTAGTACGCATGATACGCTTCAACGAAGGCACTAGCTCTCTGGCAAGCACGGCGATGCCGCTTGGACAACTCCAAAACCTAAGCCCTAAACCCAAAGCCCTACGCCCTAAGCCAAAAAACCTAAACCCTAAACCCAAAGCCCTAAACCCTAAACCCGAAACCCTAAGCCCTAAACCCTAAACCCAAAGCCCTACGCCCTAAGCCACAAAAAAACCTAAACCGTACGCCCTAAACCCAACCATGTCCCGGTTGGACAGTCTTCCACGCCGAGTGGGCCAAGTGGAAGTGTCTCAAGATTCCCAGAGACTCCAATATACCTTAAATTATAGTAGGGTCCCTAATATGATTTAAGGTATATTCCTTACGTAAGGGGTATTGGAGTCTCAAGATTCGTGCGAAGGGGCAACATTCCAGATGCACAACATGTTGTTCGGCCTCGGGAGCTGGGCTGTAGAGGAGTGCTCGGTCGAGTTGTGGGTTGCGTGAGATGTGAGTTCGACACAAAACTCTTCGGCGCCAGCGTTGGGCTGGAGCGCTGGCAATTCCTGTTGCTGTTTTCATCCTGCTCAATCAATTCTTCTTGCCCTTATTCTTTTTATGCCTGGGCATTGGAGCCGACATGGGATCAGGCTCCGAACGCCTGGAACCAACACCGGCACGGAGCGTATCAGGATGTCATTCCAACAGCCATAGCCGACATTCTGATGACAAGCATCGTCTTCGCGACTGAGACGCATGGCTTCGTTAGCCCTACCATCTCACCCTCAACCCTAAACCCCCAATCCTAAATCCTAAATCCTAAACCCTGAACCCCTAAACCCTAAACCCCTAAACCCCAAACCCTAAGGTGTAGGCTTGCCCTCGAATGATTTTGGACTCTCGAAGGCTTACCCTGAATTTCTACAAAGCTCAAACCCCATCGTGGACCAATCGAAGGCCTCTTGAAGAGTAGACCCTTAACCCTAAATCCTAATTGGGTCCCGGGATGTAGGGTCACGGCTGCAACCAAGCAAGACATGTGCGGTTTAGGGTTTATAGGGGCTAGGATTTAGGGCTTAGGGGCTAGGATCTTAAGGTTATGGGATTTTGGGTTTTGGGGCCAGGACTTTGGGTTTTTTCCTTAAGCCCTAAACACTAAACCCACCTAAACCCTAAACCCTAAACCCAAAATTTATAAGGGTTTAGGGGCTGGGATCTTGGAGTTCGGGGTTTGCAGCCTAAGGTCGTAGGGTTTAGGAGGTAGGGCCCGGCGCCTTAATAGTTCGAATAGAGTTCTGGGCTCATTTGTAGTATGATATGGTTTAGGGTTTAAGGTCTAGGGTTTAGGGTTTAGGGTTTAGGGCCCGGCGCCTGAATAATTCGAATAGCGTTCTGGGCTCATTTGTAGTATGATATGATTATATATGAGGCCTCGGGGATAATATTGGTGGTTGTTGAGGCTTCTACAGTAGGGCCGTTGCTTTGGCCCTGTGCCACGGTTGAGCAAGCAAAGCACTCGACCCATCGATGCTGCATAACTTTCATTGCTGCCGCAAAAGTCAACTAACAATCAAAACCTAAACCCTAAACCCTACACCCTACACCCTAAACCCTAAACCCCAAACCAAAAGTCAACTAACAATCAAAACCTAAACCCTAAAACCTACACCCTACACCCTAAACCCTAAACCCCAAACCCTAAACCAAGTAAACTACACTCCAATCAGTACAAAGCCCATGAACCCTCATGTCCTGGGCCCTGAGCCCTACAACCTAACCCACAAATCCTCGCCAGCACATCTCAGCTCTGAATGATTGGCAGCTTTTGATTATGACTCCCTTAACAAGGGTTGACAGCAAAACCCAAACGGAAGTACAGCCTGCAGCAACACGTCAAAAGTGTTGTGCTTTATGCACCATCTGTGGCAGATACCCTCACCTTTGGTAAAACCACAGACTTGCTATAACATGACCCCCCAAAACTCTGACCCCAAACCCTTCCCAAAACTCTTGCAACACGAAACACTTAAGGGCTCAAGCGACTTAATTTGTAACAAAGGTAATAGAAATTGGGTTGTAAGTGCCCTAAGTAGGGTTATCCTAATTCTGACCTTGCTTATGACCTTACTTACTAAGTCCCATCAGCCTTAGTAAACCTCAACCCCGCGAGTCTTATCGAACCTGCTCCAATATTTTGCACCATGTTCTTGAAGGGTTTAGGGTTTTTTTAGGGTTTAGGGTTCAGGCTTTTGGGTTTGAGGAAACAGGCACACCTGTATGCAAATCCCCCTCAAGGCCTTATAAACCCCTCTAACACATTCTAAGACCGTTGTAAGGCCCATCAAGAGCCTTGCACTACCACTCTAAAGCCCTCACAACACCAAAACCTCTAAGACCTTCATGGCATATTTATGAAGCCGTATAGCTTGGACACTCATACAGCCACAAAAATACGAAACCTGTATACAAAAACAACAGGCACCCTAGGGCATCTCAAACCCAAAACCCTATAGAACCCTATAGAACCCTATAGAACCCTATAGAACCCTGTAGAACCTAAGTCCCATGATCCTTGAAGCCCTAAACCCTAAACCCTAAACCCTAAACCCTAAACCCAAAAAAATACCGAAACCTGTACAAAAAAAGCAGGCACCCTAGAGCATCTCATGGCCTGGTAGATCGATCTCCATGCTCGCGGCGAAGCTGTGCAGCTCTTCCTCTGCAGTGAGCGTTTTAGGGCTCTCGGGTCGTGCGGTGTAGGGGTTTAGGGTTTAGGGTTTAGGGTTTAGGTTTAGGGTTTAGGCTTCAGGGTTTAGGGTTTAGGGTTTCGGGATCGTAATCAGCTTTCCTGACAGAGGTGACCAGGGTTTTACAGGATCTTCTCAGGTGGTTAGACCGTGTTCTATGCGGTGTAGGCTTAAGGCTGGAGCCCTGTATGAGAGCATTGTGCACGTCCCTACCTGGGTCTCTGCAGGGCTTGTACATCCAGCTAGAAGGCCTTGAACCGAAAACCAGACCCTGAATCCCGACATAATTTGACCCTGCACCCCGCCTAAATCATCATAGAATCTTTCGAGAACATGAAACAATCCTGTGGAACTCTTTCAACCAGAACCCTAAACCCTACACCATAACAGTGAGCATCCTTGCAAACTTAAAAACCTAAACCCGATTCGATCAAGAACCCGACTAAACACTCCCGATAATATCTGAATCTGTGTGACCCTCCCGAAACCCCAAACACAAAACCCCGGAACCCTATACAAGTCCCCTGAACCCTAAACCCTAAACCCCTAAACCCTAAACCCTGAACCCTGAACCCTGAAGCCTAAACCCTGAACCCTAAACCCTGAACCCTAAAAACCCAAAACCCTAAACCCTGAACCCTATAAACCCTAAACCCTAAACCTTAAACCCTAAACACCAAACCCTAAACCCTAAACCCTAAACCCTTATCACAAAACCCTAAACCCTAAACCTTAAAGCTTCAATCGAGACCATCAATCTTCCCCAACTCTAACCGCGCAACCCTGAACCCG
>CAJNDV010031998.1:10503-33121 GCA_905221635.1 Symbiodinium sp. CCMP2456 | reverse complement strand
CCTAAACCCTAAACCCTAAGATGGGCCTCTCTTGGCTCTTGGCACCTGTCTCAAGCTGCAGCTCACCAGCTGGAGGAGCCATGTCCTTGAGGTTTTGGGTTTTGTTTTGTTTTGGTTGAGGGCCTTTTGAGTTATTTAGGGTTTAGGGTTTAGGGCTTTTGTTTTAAATGCAATGCGCCCCCCTTCCGATGCAGCAGCAGCAGCAGGGTTTAGGGTTTAGGGTTTAGGGTTTAGGGTTTAGGGTTTAGGGTTTAGGGTTTAGGGTTTAGGGTTTAGGGGGGGGGGTTTAGAGTTTAGGGCTTGGCGGTGGGGTTTCGACGCTAACCCTTTCCCAAACTCCAAGCAAAGTGCATTCTTCGGATTCCTTGTAGATGTCCTGCACAAAGGCGAGGCTTATCAAGCTTTGTGGCTTAGGACTCACCTTGAACTACCACAATGCTTCAGAAGAGTGTTCCTGTGATGCATAGACCCTAGTATGAAAGTCTCTGGACCCTACAAAAAGTAGGTTCTGGTAGGTGAAGGCAGCGTGCTTATTCAAGCAGTTTCGTAACTTAGATCCTAGAATTCGGCGCCCTGCGCTGAATTACAACAAAGCCCACGGCCACGTTGCCAAAAAAATCTGTCCAGGTGGCCGACATTCCGCAAAACGGCATATTGTTACCAATTGCGCAGACCTCTATAAACTGCTCATGTTCGTCCATGGACAAAACGACCTCTTCCTCACGGACCAAAACACAAAACCGGCAACACTCATGGACATATGGACAAACAAATAAGACTAATCAAACTGGCGCCAGACCAAGTCAAGACAAACAAGCTCAATCAGATATCTTGCATGCGATGAGTCATGCTAAATACAGCGATACACCGTAGACCGCTAACCTGAGCCCCGAAACCCCCAAGCCCCTAAATGCAAAAATGGTCATACTGTCATACTAAGTGCAATCTGGTGTGCGTGTGTTCGCGAAGATCCACAGCAAATAAACGAATAAAATACAAAGCAAGCAGTTAAGTAAATAAATAAAGACAATAACTTTTCTGTACGTCCATGAAAAATATTTATATGTGAATATATACACACTTTTAAATATGTACGCATTCATGGGCCTTCCGGTTTCGTGCTCAGGAGCTCAAAGCCCGCAAAAAGCGAAACTGGGGGCAACTGCAACAGGAGAGAAGGCCTTTACTTACTTCGCCAATAAGCCAGGGAAATAAAGGTTAAACTTTCAGATTACTACTAAGTTATAAGAACCTAAAAAGTTTAAAGGTTGGGTATTGGGTAACTAAGTTTAGCAGTTGTCTAACCCTAAGGGTCCATCTTAGGGCTTTAAGGCTTAGGGTTAGGTTTGTAGGGTTTAGGGAAAAGGGTTTTAGGGCATTCCCCTAAGGGTCCACGTGCTCATATAGTATAGACATTGGCCCCAAAGTACCTATATAGGGACTACTTTAAGACCAAAGTATATACTATTTGGGCACATGGACCCTTAGGGAAAACCACGGCGCCCAGAACACTTCCAGCACCCCCAACTACCCTTTATTATACCCTAAAAACCCACTATTAAGGACCATGCATGGTTTAGAGTTTACGGTATGGGGTAGGTTTAGGGAGGGGTTTAGGGTTTAGGGAGACCTCAGCAACGCAGCGCATCGGCCTAACGAACGAACATATGAACAAGACATACTGAAGTCAGATAGTTGCTTGGCTAAACAACTATGGGGACGGCGATAGTACGTTCGGACTTGAAGAATACAACTAATGTCTAGAATCATGTGCATCCAGCTAATAAACTCCCTTTCTTCATAGGGAGGGTTGCTACAGTAGTTAGTAGTCATAGTGGCGATATGACATGCAGAAGCCTACGGCAATTGAAGCCTAGCTGCTGCGGCCGTCTGCCTGCTTCGCCAACGCTGCCGGAAGCACCGGGAACCCGTACTCCCTAAACCCTAAACCCTAAACCCTAAACCCTAAACCCTAAACCCTAAACCCTAAACCACTGTGTGTAAACTTGTTCGGAAGCGTTTGCAAGGCTCAAAAATCTCCAGCTCCACGAAAGGAAGAGACGACAACACATGCAAGATGCTATTTGTAAACCCTTTGTCATCCGGTTGATGGACAAAATCCTGCATGACCTTAAGGACCCTAAACTATGGGAATTATGGTATATTCCTTATAGTGGGTAATGCAGGATTTTGTCCATCAACCGTCTCGGTAGACAACTAGTCTCAGCACCAGGATCTAGGAACTGGTGCTGGAGCCCTGAACCTCAAACGGCACAGTGCTGAGCTTTTGCCATAAATCTTTCGAAGTCATGTGAAGAGAAGCTGCTGTAGACCTGCTCGACATTGGAGGCAGCAACATCTCAGTAGTATCAGCAGTTTCGACAGCAGAGCAAGCTTGACGACTGAGAGGATGATATCAGGCGCACTTCTGCTGATGCAAGGCGCAACAGCAGCTCGCCGAGGGTCTAGACCGCATACCCTAAACCCTAAACCGTGTGTTGCTGGGGCAATTTTGCGACTGCTTGAGAATGCTGGATACAACCACGACTGGTCATGGAAAAAGTCGACATTTCTTAAATTGAGGGGTCCCTTCTGTCGGGTTGTTTAGATTTGTGTGTAAGGCTGTACATGGTTCTAGGAGGCCGTATAAGTTTGTTAAGTACCGGTTTTTTAAGCCCAAAGCCCGACACCCTGAACCGTAAACCCTATGAGGAACAGCTGTTGACAACGTGCTGATCAGCGGTTCGTGGTTCTGGCTTTTTAGGGCTTGGGTTTCGTGTCAGGATCACTCTTGGAGTTTGCTTTGCAGGACTGTGTGGCTTCTCTACCCTAAACCCTAGATCCTGAACCCTAAACCCTAAACGTTGATACACTGTTGAACCAAGTGCTTTCTTTCGGGCCTGACGACAACGACGACAATCTCTCCTTCTGCTTCTCAAGCAGCTTGCGGTGCCCTGCGGTGGCTACCTTGTGGACTGTGATCTGTGCGACCGTTCCTGAAGGGGGGATCGTGCCAAGTCTTGCGAGTTCCCTTTTTTTCCTTCGGCACTCAACGATATGGGGTGAGGATGCCTGACCACCGCCACCACTACCTTTGCCTTCGGCAGAGAACGGCAATGGTGGTTTGGGAGTTTGGGCATCAAGTGATCTGCAAAGCCTCTCCGTGCCAAAGGCATGAGAGGCTTTGGGTTGGTAGGGTTTGGTGCTTGGCCTATAGGGTGCAGTCTTTGGGATTTCGTTGAAGGTTAAGGTTTATCTTTTTGGGTTACTTCACTGCCTTGTAGTTTACCGTTCAAGCTTCCAGGCCCATGCAGGGCAGTGGGATGGATTCAGGAGCCTGATCTTATAAAAGATCAGGCTCCAGTGCGTGGACGTGTGACCACCTATGCAAATAGCATGGAGAGCTGCATACGACAAAGCCTTGTTCCAAGGACTCTGATGGGCCAGCTCCCTGTCGCTAGGACTCATCTTCACATGAACCCGGCCTTCAGGTATAGTATAGTCCACGAGAGAATTGCGTACCGTACAACCTCCTATCTCTCTGCGCATGCTGCACATTGTAAGGATTGACTTTGACTGAGTTACCGGAGAGTATCTTGGGCAGGAAGAGGCCGCTGTATGGAAATCTCCGAAAGCAAAAATCTTCTGCCACTAACACGAGCCAGGCTTGCAAACTGGTGCTAGAATCCTTGCCAGCCACTACGCAAGCCACGTAGAGGGTGTGTCTAACAAGCCAAAATCCTGGCACTGATACCCCAAACCCCGCTAAATCCCAGAGCGCGAAAAAACACAAAAAAATCCAGAACCTATAGATGTCAGCACCCCAGAACCTGGGATTGTTACCGTTCCGATGCTCAGAAACAAAACTCAAAAACGACTGCAACGATTTTGCTCCTAAACCCTGAACCCTAACACTGTCTTCGCTGTATCAAACATCTGGTCTGGGTAAATCGAGCTCGATAGGCTGTGATTGTCGGTCTTAAGACGTGTTTCATAGAATGTTTCTCTAAGAATACCTAGGGGTGTACCCTAAACCCTAAACCCTAAACCCTAAACCCTAAACCGTTTAGGGGTTATGTAGTGTTTCATGTGTTTTCGTGGGGTTCAAAAGAGCTTCAAAATGGAGGGAGGCTCTAGGGCTTTGGGGCTCTGGGATTTTAAACCCCAAAGGGTCTAAGTACCCATATAGTAGGTTTAGGGTTTAGGGTTTAGGGTTTAGGGGTTTAGGGTTTAGGGTTTAGGGATATTTTGGGCCCCAAAGTATCTTCCATATAAGTACTTAGACCCTTTGGGACCCTTGTTGGGGCTTCCAGGTTTTGAACGTCGGGCTTGAAGGGCTTAGGGGTTTCGTGTTTAGGGTTTAGGGCTTAGGGGTTTAGGGTTTAGGGTTTAGGGGTTTAGGGTTTAGGGTTTAGGGTTTAGGGTTTAGCGCTTAGGGGTTTAGGATTTAGGGTTTAGGGTTTAGGGGTTTAGGGGTTTAGGGTTTAGGGTTTAGGGTTTAGGGTTCAGGGTTTAGGGTCACACGTTGATATTTGGCCGCGTGGCGGCGGGACTGTATGTTGTAGGGCATGGACGGCAAGTGCTGTAAATTGCATGTCGCGCGTGTGGCTGTGTAAATGGAGGCTTTCGTGCTTCCGGAAATCCAGGGACTCTAACATACTCTAACTTAGGTGCTTCCGGAAATCCAGGGACTCAAACTTAGGGCACTCATTTTAGCACACATTCCCCAAGTGATCCGCGACAGCAGCTTTGGGATCCAGCTGCGAGCGCCAGACCCAGCTGTAGATGTGTTCAATAAGACGCACGTTGCATAAAAAGGCGACATGGCTCTAAATAGCTGGGTTTTGGGCATGCTTGCAAAATGGCATGAACACTTGTGAGAGCGCCTCGTGTTGCTGATCATGAGACATCCTCCTGCAACATGTTGTGTAAAGAAGCAAACATGCTGCAAATAGCAGGGTTTTGGGCATGTTCGCAAATGTCATGAACACTTGTGACCGTGCCTCGTGTTGCTGAACATCAAACACCTGCACATGCTGTGTTAGACAAAAACGCCGTAAATAGCAGGGTTCTGGGTTGGTTTGTGTAACATGGTCGTAACCACCACCGTTCCGCTCGCCCCCCCAACCCTCCTCCATACCCCCCCTCAACCCTTCTCCGGATACGAAAAGTGAAGAAAAGCACATGAGCAGGGGGAAACACGTACAGACACCCTCATAGAACCCCATCATACGGAACTCCATGTAAACACCCGAAACACTAAGCCCGAACCTTAAACTCCAAATTTCTACAAAGTTACCCTAATTTCTGCATCATAAACCCTAAACTTCAAAAACTTCACCCTCATTTCTGCATCATAAACCCTACACCCTACTCGACCTAATCCCTCAAACCCGAATCCAGGCCAGTTTCGTCAGCCTTGGCACAGCCTCCATCACTTTGATGGTAAAGTAGGCAGTTCTCCGAAAGACCCACAGTCGAGGAACGACGGTGCTGTGGAGCTGTGATTTGGAGTGAACACAGGTTGAGGGTTTACCTTAACCGCAACTAGCTTACCTTTTCAAGGACTTATATAAAGAAATCGCGATAAGAAGCTAGGCTTTATAGGGTACCTTTTCAAGGACTTATATAAAGAAATCGCGATAAGAAGCTAGGCTTTGTAGGGTCCAGGTAGGGTTTTAATCAATGGCCCATGGGAAGAGTAGACCTGAAACCTCTTGGAGGCAATTGAGAAGCCGACAATCCGCGGCACGTGTGATGGAACACCTTCTGCCAATAGGTCCTACACTACATAACGGTCCTCGGTACTATACTGTTACTGCTACAAAAGTAAGGAACCCTGAGAAGAGTATTAACAACCATTCCGGCTTCTATGTTGGGGTCTAGGAGATGCGTCTCTACTCCCCTAAACCCTAAACCCTAAACCCTAAACCCTAAACCCTAAACCCTAAACCCCTAAACCCTAAACCCTAAACTCACTTAGGAGGCGTCATCCCTCGACTTTTGTCTTCCCACTCGCACCGCTATGGTGCAGTCGGGACCACGAGCACAGCTAACTTTAGTTGAAGGATTATAAGTCTTTAGGGTTTAGGGTTTAGGGTTTAGGGTTTAGGGTTTAGGGTTTAGGGTTTAGGAATAAGTCTTAGGGTTCGGGGTATAGGATGCCTGTACAGGATAGTATACTCGAGTATAGTATAGTTACTGCTGGGGAGCAAAGGCGAATGAAAGGATGTTCGCAGATTGCATGAAAGATCAGGCAGTTGTTGCTCAACACGCCGACATCCTCCCCGACGTGTATCAGGAGCTCAACGGCGGCCGAACGTCGAATGAAGTTACCAGACATCTCATCGAGATACGATCACCGTTAAGTTCATGCACTTTGCAGCTGAAGACACCCCCTACTCCTCCGTCCCACACCAGTTTGACGATTCTGGACTTGTGGCTAAGTCCATCAAAGGTTCGATGTCTTCGAAATCTTACAGAATCCATCTAATCTTTCCAAGAATGGACCGATTCTCGCGGAATAGGGGAATCGTGGCTTGCTTCGTTGCGTTCGTTTGCCGGCCTGCCGAGCTAGGTGCAATCTCAGTAATCAGAAAACCGTGTGCCGAGAGTATTGGTACTACTGCTACTACTACTACTACTACTACTACTACTACTACTACTACTGCTACTACTGCTACTACTACTACGACGACGGCGACGACGACTGCGACTGCGACTGCCACTGCGACTGCCACTGCCACTGCCACTGCCGCTGCCACTACCACTACCACTACCACCACCACCACCACCACCATCACCACCACCACCACCACCACCACCACCACCACCACCACCACCATCGCCACCACCACCACCACGACGACGACTACTACTGCAGGACTACTGCTGCTACCACCCTTGCTTCTCTCACCATGTGAGCGCGAACGACTACAACGGCGAAGACGACGACAGGATTGGGCTGTTGCTGCTACTTGATTGTAGTTCTGTAGCCTCGCACCGGATGTAGCCGCAGATTCTGACCCCTTTCTTCTAGCAAAAATCTCGAGTAGTAGGAAATCTGAGTTTGCAGATTCTCATCCTAAAGCCCTACACCCTTAAAGTCTCAATCCTACATTAAATGACATTCAAACCCTAAACCCTAAACCCGAAAACCCGAAACCCCAAAGCTCGCTTCACCGATTCCGTTGTAGCAGGAGCTCCCATAAAAACACCTATACAATTAAGCTAAACCACCAGCACGACAAAGCTCCTCTTGACTAGTTCACCAGAAACCCACATAAACCCTCTGTAAAACCCTTACGAATCCATTATGAAACCCTCGACGTCCAGTCCAACCAAGCTTCGGCCAGCTTCGGCCGAAGTCTCCCAGAAAAAAATGCGCGCTATCTATGCACAAGGTCCCTAATGCGGAAGCCAGCCGTAAGGCTCAAACAAACCCGAAAGTGTCACATGGTGCTGTCTTTGGGCCCAAACGCCTGAACATATAAGTCCTTAGAGCCGTAGGGTTGTTCGGAAGCCTGAATAGCTTCTAATGGTAAGTGTTCCTAAAAAGCTACAGCGTATCGGACCCCAATACCCTTCTGTAATTATGAAGCCCCCCAGAATAACGTGGGGCTCCCTAAACCCTAAACCCTAAACCCTAAACCCTAAATGGGGCTCCGTTACATTTTAGAGTTTAGGTTCATAAGCGTTGTTGCAGCTTGACAAGGCTGGGGACCAGGGCCCCTTCCACTCCAAGCCTCACCAGGACGCCACAAAATTTATGAGCTGGTTTAGGGTTTAGGGTTTAGGGTTTAGGGTTTAGGGTTTAGGGTTTAGGGTTTAGGGCTGAGTACTGGGCAAAAAATACATTGTCTCTATGCCCAAGAAAGGAGAATGAAGAGCCATGTAAACCCTTAGACGTAGCTGAAACTTAGAAACCCTCTGTTACTGCTTCACCCTTAAAACCAACACAAAACCGTAGACAAGCTATATAGCACCGAAAGCCCTGATCGTCTGCCCTAAACCCTAAACAAAAAATAGAAGCCATACAGCACCAAAATTCCTGATCATTTGGGACCTTGGCAGTGTAATTTCTGCTTTCACCATCTTCGCTGCCGGGACTTTTGCTTTCAACTCAAAGGACCTCAGAATGTGGAACACGGGGTTCTACAAAGGGCGGACCAGGGCCATCACAAGAGTTGATGTTTCTGTTGTAGGGGGTTTAGGGTTAAGGGTTTAGGGTTTAGGGTTTAGGGTTTACGTTATTGGGTTCATAAGTTCATAAGGGTGTTCATAGGCTTGTTCATAACTTTTCTAGTGTTCAAACCAAAGGTAATTGCGATGGCTCTGTAGGGGCTTTACGTGGGACAGCGTAGGCGGGGGATATGTTGTTCCTTCGATCAAGGGATCCAAACAACTACCTATGAAAGGTCACGGTTTACGTATCATATCTTTATTCGCCTCGGCCACCCTCGCAGGGGGGCCCCGGGTTCGTCTGTGTGAACCCATAAATGAGCCCCAAGGTCCTGCGGTGAAGTTTCGCCTCCTTGTTTGGATTTGGGGTGTCTGTAGAGTCCCACCAGCGAAGCCTACGTCCCCCCTGTTGGGCTCCTTCCCCCTTCACTTTCCCTAAACATGTCGGCCGCCCCCCTGTTGCCGGGCCCTAAGCCCAACGTTCTTGACACAAAGCACGGGCCTATTTGTTGTCATTTCCTGCCCGTTTTGAAACTCGAGTGTTCAGGCTAAGACTTCGTATGGCTTCGAACCCTGTGAAGAGGATGGAAAATGCAGATTATATGTCTCGTGTGAGGCTTCGGATGTGCAGTCCCAAAAGAATATACTATCAAACTACCACGAAACCAAATCTACTTCTCGCCATCTCCAGACTGCTGGAAAAGCTTGACTGCTCAGGTTGCCGCGACTTGTATACTTCGGCCAAACAGTGCCATGTACACAGGAGTACAAAAACACAAACCTGGCATCATATCTTCCTACCAACATACGGCCGGGCCGAGGCGGACGACGAGAAGCGTTTCAAATCATATAAATAAATATAAATAAACCAATATATATATATATATATACATGTAGATAAATGTGCACATACATATCGAACAAATTTATCGGTTTGTCGGCGCTGCGCTTAGCTCAGCCGGGCTGGGGCAGCTCTCCTTTAAAATAAGAGGGGCCTGGGCAGTTCGAGGCGTCTCTAGCACACTTTTTACAAAGCACCCGGAGGGTACTTATAACCTAACCCTAAACCCTAAGCCCTAAACCCTAAACCCTAAACCCTAAATCCCTAAATCCCTAAATCCCTAAATCCCTAAATCCCTAAATCCCGTCAACCCTAAAAGGGCTGAGGGTTCAGCCCCGAGAGCCTACCCCAATTAAGAACTACGTATACCTTGAAAAATACCCCTAAGGGTCCATGTTAGGGTTTCGGGTTTAGGGTTTAGGGTTTAGGGTTTAGGGTTTAGGTTTTAGGGTTTAGGGTTTAGGGTTTAGGGTTTAGGGTTTAGGGTTTAGGAGGGTCCATGTACTCATATAGGATACATTGGCCCCAAAGTACCTATATAGGGACTATTTTAAGGCCAAAGTATCTCTATTTGGGTACATGGACCCTTAGGGTAAGAATAATAGCAGCAATGGTGATAGAGTAGTAATAATCATAACAACTGTAATAGTCTTCATGAGAATAAGAAGAAACAGTAACACTCATAATCACCATCATCACCGTAATTACAAACAAGCAATAAGAATGATAGCTTAGGCCGTTTAGAATGCAGGTAGAACAGATTCCTTCCTGTCATGATTCCAGGTAATTAGGGAGGTCGTGGGCTTTCTGCGAGGCTTGAGGATTCGGTAGGGTTTAGGGCTTAGGGCTTTGAGGGTTCAGGCTTTCTGGGTTTAGGGTTTAGGGGTTTAGGGCTTTGAGGCCCGATCCTCGCGAATGAGTGACAGGGGCAGTTTTAGGTTAGGATGTCGCGATATGGGCATAGGATTTATGACCTAAGGGTCCATGTACTCATATAGTATATAGATTGGCCCCAAAGTACCTATATAGGGACTACTTTAAGGCCAAAGTATATATCATTTGGGCACACGGACCCTTAGGGTGCGGAACGTCCAGGTCTCTACATCTCCAATCAGGTCTCGCATCGTGTTACTGCTGATGATATAGATTCTGCACTACCCCAGGGATCCTAAACTATGGGAATTATGGTATAGTCATTATTATGGGTAATGCAGGATTTATATCATCAACCGTACCATCAGTGACCACATCGCGATGGGGATCCACATCTCGCCATCATCATCGTTATCACAGACCCCTGCAAAGGATCTAAGAAACGGGGGGAGCCCTAAAACGAAAACATACCTATCTGAACTCATAAGACGGTCCGAAGGCTCAGGTTTACTTGCGGCTGTAGAGCTGCACGCTTTGGGCTTAGGGGTTTGGGGTTTGGAATTCTCGCATCCGTTGTGTGTCCAACCCTCTAGGCCCAACTTCAGCCAAGCTGCCACGCAGCATCCAGCAGATACAGAAGGATCTCCGTTTTTTCTGAGCCACTCATTGCCGATGGCCTGGCAGATACGGCTTCAAGCACGTCCTTCTTAACTATCTCTGGGGGGGTTCATGTACCTGTGCTTAGTATATACATTGGCCTGAAGCGGGTTCGTTTATGGCAGTTGTAAGAATAGCTGCAGGGCATCTATATTATATATATATATATATATATGTATACACATCTGCACCCCCACACACACACTGGTCTTCACAGGGTATGTGTGTTCATGCATGTCTTTATTGTTCCCATGTTTTTGTTCCTTTTGTTGTCTATATATGCACTTTGCTTGATTGCTTTTCATGAGCACATGGGCCCTTAGTGTATGCCGGAACCTGATAGAGAGAGAGAGAGAGAGAGAGAGAGAGCCCTAAACCTTAAACCCCTGAACCCTGAACCCTAAACTCTTAATCCTAAACCCCATGCCCTTGTTCTTCCGTGGGCTCTTCATGTGCATGCTACAGGCTTGCGACTACAAAAACCTGGCGTTTCGCAATCAGGTCTAGGGTTCAGGGCTTATGGGGCTTAGGGGGTTTAGGGTTTAGGCTTTATGGGGTTTAGGGCTTATGGGGTTTAGCGGGTTTAGGGTTTAGAGCTTATGGGGTTTATGGAGTTTAGGGGGTTTAGGGCTTATGGGATTCAGGGCTCAGGGTTTATGGCGTTTAGGGTTTAGGGCTTTAGGGCTTCGTGTTGAGGGGTCCTCCATAACCATCTTGGATTATTCGTGGCGTGGAATATACAGCGGACGGCTTCTTTGTGCGACATAACCATGGCCACGATGAGGACGGCAGAGCTCAACGACAAGAGCTACGCGTTATTCCAAACAAGCCCCTACAATCACAACAGATGACGAAGAATGGACGTCGACTCACAAGCGGATGGAGGTCTTGAATGTTCCTTCGAGTATTGTTTTCTCTTCCTGCCATCTTTCTACATTGCTTGTAACAGCGAGCATCACTGGTATCTTCATGATCAACAATGTCAACAATCCGGAAGTCCGTGGTATCTGGCATATGAGACGCGCGGTGTCTAACATAGTGTTGCTACATGCTCCTAAGCCCTACCAATCCCTACTGTAAGCCCTAAACTATCCGCTTTGAGAACATAGACGCGGATCTGAACCGCCAGCCCTTATAATATATATATATATATATATACATATATATATATATTTTATATATATATACACATACGTGTATACATATACATGTTTATATATGCAGAAAGCCCATAGACACCTCAAGACCAGCAGCTCCAGATCCTCACAACAACATGCACACCCCACAACACGAATTGTTGTTGACGTTTTCTGAGAGTGTAGGGTTTAGGGAGTTTTGGGGGTTTAGGGAGTTCAGGGTTTAGCGCATTTAGGGTTTAAGATTACTACAAGACCACTTGGTTTCAAGAGGTTGCAAACCCTACCGTTTAACCAAACCCTAAACCCGAAAACCCTAAACCCTAAAACCCTAAACCCTCAAACTCTAAACCCTAAAACCCTAAACGCCAAACCCTAAAAGCCCCTAAGCCCCGACGATCTGCCTGCAGCGCAGTCGGTCGTGCTTCGGACTCTGGACCTCAGCTCGGTTTAGGGTTTAGGGTTTAGGGTTTTGGGTTTTTTTTTAGGGTTTTGGGTTTAGGATTTAGGGTTTAGGGGGATGTCTAACATAGCGGCCTTAATGATGAGAATGAGGTTTCCTTTGCATAAAGAAGTCCTAAGAGCAACACAGAAGGGTTCTGTACTCTATGGTCTTTATAGGGTTGTGGGGGATTCAAGTTCTAGAGGCCTTTGAGATTAGAATAAGGTTGTTGCAGGATCTTAGAGTCCTGAAGTGGTTAATCAAGTGTTCGGTTTTAGTAGAAGCCAAAATTTGTGAACACTGTACCTTTGCAGCATCGACAGGGGCTTTACGAAGCTAGCGCAGGGTCTTTACATGGGTATAGCACAACAGTCGTAATCATTCGAATGATTCCCCTAGGGTCTTGGGGTACATCCTACTATAGTGTGTTAACAGACATTGTAAGGGCGGACTGTTACAAATTATTCCGAGCGCTATGTTACCAAAAGAAGGAAAGCGGACTTGCGTATTAGCTGGTGTTTAAGGGTTTACCAGCGGGTTGAGGGCTTTCGGGCTTAAGGTTTTCGGGTTTAGGATATTTAAAGGGTGCCTGTAGCGCCGTACGAGAGTATCTTGACATTGTGGAAGGGTAGGGGGGCCTAAACCCTAAACCCTAAACCCCTAAACCCTAAACCCTAAACCCTAAACCCTAAACCCCTAAACCCTAAACCCTAAACCCTAAACCCCTAAACCCCTAAACCAGGGGTTCTCGTAGGAGACCAAGGAGTCTGGAGGTTAGGCTCGAATTTAGTAGCTGCACATTCACCCTAAGGGTCCATGTGCCCAAATAGAGATACTTTGGCCTTAAAGTAGTCCCTCTATAGGTACTTTGGGGCCAATGTATATCCTATATGAGTACATGGACCCTTAGGGTCATTAAAGTAAGGAGAGTTAACTACTGGCTGAGGAGATGTAGCGTTGGGGTCCGACTAAAAGTCCTACCCCCAAAACCCGTAGCCCTAAACCCTCTACCGTACCCCTAATCCTAAGCTCGAGGGTTCAGGGCTTAGAGCTGTAATTTGAAGCCCGGTTAGCCGAGTTGCACCCCCACACCGATGGCTTTGAGTTTAGTTCATGGCCATGAGAACTTAGGATGCAGGTCTGAGTAAGGGAATAGTAGTACGAAGCAATAATTGGCTAAACTTCTCAGAATGCCGGGTTTGATTGCCTGAAAGGTAAACCGCACAGCAGGTTTCAAGAATCGACTCCCATCCAGAATGTTTGTGCGTTGGTGCTATGGGATTGTGCAGAATATTGAATATATCCTGTAGCCTGTAGGAAACATACCTGGTGGGATCCCCAGGCAGACCCGAAACCCTAAACCCTCAACCCTAGACCCCAAACCCTAAACCCTCAATCAGGCCCTTGTCCATCCTTCACAGGCAGGTGGCGCAACAGCTCCTTGACGAAAGACAAGGCCTTCAGAAAACACTCAGCACGCTGGGTTTAGGGTTTTGGGGTTTGGAACCCTAAACCCTAAATCGCCGAGTTTTTGCAGGGTCCATATGTATTCTATATTAGAATACGGACCTACAGAATTAGTCGCACTAGTTTCGATGAACCCAAAACCCTAACCCGGGCCACCGTACTACGGTCAACGGCAGACGGCAGCTCACTACACAAATGGGCAACAGGGGTCAAAATCTCAACCCGAGGTCGCCCTGAGTCAAAGGCCCCTATTACACGCATGAGTGCCATTCTTTCAAGGTGATGGGCCTGTTCTCAAATGGCGCACTTTATGAGCCGCCTCTATTTCCGTGTCCTGTGCGTCTTTCTCTCTCTCTCTCTCTCGTTTTCTCTCTTTCTCTCTCCTCTGTTGAGTGTAGCTTTGCTATCCTTGTGTTTTCTCCCTCTCCCTCTGCCATTCCCTGTCTCTCTCTCTCTCTCTCTCTCGCTCGGCTTCCGCCGTCTCCCACTGTAGGTGCCGACAAAACCGAAGTACATATAATTGCAGACTGTGTCTGTGTTTGTGTGTGTGTGTGTCTGTGTGTGTGTCACCTGCTGTTGGCCTGCATCTAGACGTGTGCCTCTGTCTCCGTCTATATACAAATACACAAACCCATAGACAAATAAGCATGCATGAAACAAATAAATGAATAAACAACGAAGATCAACATGGAAACAAGTAAGTACATATCATAATAAATATGTATATATATATATATATACACACGTGATATGCATAAATATATATACACATAATATTAGATCATCGATGTCTACATTTGTGCAAAAAACAGGTTCTACAGGTATAAGAACAGAATCGAATGAATGCGTGCATGAACCAGGACACGCAAACCAGTGATGACCCGAGTGCTTTACAGAAATCGCACACCTCGCTCATTTTATAGGGGCTCCCAGTTCACAGGACGTGCGGTTGGATGTTGATCCTCCTGGGGTTTTGTGTTTAGGGCAGTTTAAGGTCACCAAAACTGCTGTGATTTTGGGAAGAAGCCGCTGCCCTTGTTCAGCATGAGTGGGGCGAGAGGATATCTTGCTTGGCTGCAAGATGGTTCCAATCTGGTTCATACTGAATTGAGCGAAGTTGGGGGGTGTGCATTTGAAGGTTTACAAGCTGTTGTAGGAGTTACTATGGAGAGCACAGCCGCCTCTTATTTTGCTCTGAGGACCACCGACAGGGTTGCTACAATGGCAACTAGAATATAAGCGTCTCTACATGGGCTACGTCATTCTATAGGGGTTACTGTAAAGGTTACTATAAGGGCTACTCTGAGGGTTCTATGGACGTGTAGTTGTGTTTCGCGGTTGCAGGCGAGGAGGGGGTTCTTGCGGCCGCTATACAGTTCTCGACAGCATGGAGACACATAACATAGCGGCCTTGTAATCATTAGAATAGGGGTTGTTTTGGGTGGCTTATCCTATAACTGAAATAGGCACGCAAGGAAT
This sequence comes from Symbiodinium sp. CCMP2456, assembly GCA_905221635.1. Classification (NCBI taxonomy): domain Eukaryota; class Dinophyceae; order Suessiales; family Symbiodiniaceae; genus Symbiodinium; species Symbiodinium sp. CCMP2456. The sequence continues at coordinate 18,045 of CAJNDV010031998.1, read as the reverse complement.
AATAGTGGCAGTTATTCGGGCTTGTATAACACCCTGGAGCACCATCGTGCTTAGCGACACAACTGGCGGCTACCATGACAAAGCTAGTGTTCTGGGCTTGGCTGACCTGCGGTCTATGGCTTACTTTTGCGGTGATTGAATTGAGTCCACGGCAGACAAATCGGTATGTACAAAATTTTTGCGTTGCCCAGAAGCAGGATTTTAGCGAATGCCCGCAGTTCCGAACCGGGTAATGCTGGAGTTGGATCACCCATTGTGGCAATCCGTTAACATCACTTCGTAGTAGGTATTCCTGAGCACCCCAAACAATGAATACAAACCCCAAACCCTAAACCCTAAACCCTAAACGAACCAGTAGTCTTTCTGAACCCCACTCCCCGCACCCTGGCCCTCATTACAGAAAACCTTACGGAACCCTGAAAGGGACATTGTTCAGGCTTCTTCGGTAAGCCTAACCGGTTTAGGGTTTAGGGTTTAGGGTTTAGGGTTTAGGGTTAACCCTGAACCATAAACCCTACACCCTAAACCCTAACCCTCAACCCTGAAGCCTGAACCCCAAACCCTCCACGCTAAACCTTCAGCCCTCTACATGTTTAGGGTTCCTTGTGACTGCTTTCTCTTGTTCCTCCAAAAAGGGTAGGTTATTTGGGTTGACCTTAAACCCTAAACCCTGAAGTGTAAATTGCCGTGCCTTCGGGCTAAAGTTGCTCCACTTCTGCTCGGAGAGCTTCATCGCGGACGCCCCTCCCTTTGCCTGTTAGGGTCTAGGCTTTGGGGTTTTAGGGCGTATATACTAAATCCTAAACCCCAACCCTAAGGGCTTTGTGCTCTAACTTACGGTCAAGTTTGGGGAACCGAGAAGAGTAAAGCACTAGTCTAATCACGTCCCGAATTTTAAAGCACCCCACACTTGGACTGTGCTTGCGCTCGTGACTTCACTAATGTAGGGGCCTACATGATTACCTACTATTTTGGGGGCTCCGTATTATAATTAATATATTTTCCCACCAAAACCCTATTCTAAGCATTAAGGCCCCTATATTATGTCCCTCTGCTGATATAGGGGCCTTCATAACTAGAATTGGGTTTTGGGGCCCATTGTACTGTAGTTATAATAAGGAACTCCCAAAATAGTATTGCTAATTATTTAAGCCTCTATCTTAACCGAAACCCAACTCGGAAGAGCGGTCATGGAGCGACTCAGCCAGGAAAAACAACGAGCCATAGACTAGGGCTTAGGGGTGTGGGGTTTGGAAGACGACGTTAACTTGAATAGTCGTGTCCGGGCGCAGTCTGCTACCTAGAGGAGCTTAGCTGGAAAGTTTAAAAGTTTATATATATATATATAGTCGTTTTAGGCGTAATTAACCCTGAGGCCCCGTACAGTAGTACCAGTCCATAAAACGGGTAATATTGGAAGCCATACATATCTCTATTAAAATATGACTCGACTGTTGCTGGGTGGGGGCAGTATCTAATCTATACAACAGTAATTACCCTAGATAATGGGAATAGCGTTCGGGGCAATGATATATTGTCACTTTAAAACCTAAACCCTAAAGCCCTAACAAGCCTAAGCCGCTAACAAGCCTAAAACCCTAAAAACCCTCAAGCCCTGAACCCCGAGGCCCTGAATCCCAAGCAAGACCCTAAACCCTAAACCCTAGTATGTGCCAAATTTAGGCTTCGATGTCAGAGTCGGGGTCTTCGACCTCTACCAGCCGCCATCACTTTAAGGTTGTCGATTTGTGGCATTACTTTAGAGCTTTAGGGTTTAGGGTTTAGGTTTAGGATCTTGGGCTGAGATTAGGGCTTTATGGCTCAGAGCTTTAAGGTCTAAAGCTTTAAAGTTCAGGATTTCGGGCTAAGTTTGGGGCTTTAGGACTCGAGGCCTATTACCGTTTAGGAACTCTCCATGACCTCGCATCCCTAAACCCTAAACCCTAAACCCTAAACACCCGGGCGATCCTGCTCATAATATTCCTCCACTGAGGTGAAGGCATAGAGATATGCGCCAGTGGCCTCTGTCACTCAGCAGACCCGCTTTAGGAAACCTATGCCTGAAAACTCCTGAAACCTCTTTTTGAAACCGGTCTGTCGGGTTTCTGATTCGGGCTTCAAGGGGTCTTGGGTTCGTTGTCAGATGCGACAAGACCCTGTGACCTATGCAAGAAGCCGCTAATCCCCCAAACCCTGACATGAAATCCTGGACCCTGAACCTGATATCCCAAACCCTAGACCTGAAACCCTAGATGCGACATCCGAACACTCCCCAAACCCCGCTTGCTTGGGCGTTGCGAACCGAAGCTTTCTCTAGGATGTAGAAATTACCCTTAAGCTGCCAAAACCCACTTTTTCGTAGGGCCCCTACAAATCCCATAATATGGGATATTATGAGGGTTTAAAGCGGAACCTACAGACAAGTAAGCTATGGTAGTTCACGGTAGGTTTTAAGGCGCAGGCTCGTGTGCGGCGTTTGGAGATCAGACAAAGTGTCCATTCTTGCTTTGTGGGAGTTGGGGCTGAGGGACTTTAGGGTTTATAGGGTTTGGGTTTGAGGTTTGGGGTTTGGGGTTTGGGGTTTGGGGTTTGCGGTTTAGGGTTTCGAACGGGATGGGAGGACGTGAGAAAGCTACCAGCATGCATCCACTCGAAGGCTAGAGTGTTGCTCGAACAGCCGTGCCCACCTCCCGTTGAGATCGCAAGGCTCTGGATGTGACGCAGGGCCTATACGATCTTAATATTCAAACTCTGCTGTTGCGGAGCGTTCTACCCCATAGTTCATAGGCAGCGTCCAAGAAAATTGCACTACAACCCTAAACCCTAAACCCTAATACTCACTCTCCACGTAGTCAGGTTCAAGTCTCCATCTTGTGACATATGGCGCCCACGCTCCAGATATCACAAAGGCAGCTGTACCTGGAATGCAAGCTGTGGCCGATATTCGGTTTAGGGTTTAGGGTTTCGGGTGGAGGGTTTAGGGTTTAGGGTTTAGGGTTGAAGGCTTTATTCCGTGGCCCCTGGTTCTGGCCCGTATTGTACGGCTTCGGGAGTCTAGGGCTTTTTCAGGGTGAGATGTTTAGGGTTTAGGGTTTAGGGTTTAGGGCTGTAAAAGTTAGGGTTTCCGAAATGGACACCTAGGCGGGGAGGTTCGAATGCTCGAAGACCTATGCGAAAGTCGCAAGCGCATTTTCCATATCTCCGTTGAACCTAGTTGCTGCATTCCATGGCCCCACGGAAAAGTAAACTCTCGAACCGGGCTAGGATCGTAAAACTTCTGAAGCCCTTTATCCTAAGCCCAAAAACCCTTAGAGGAGCCCTGGACAGTAATACCATAGTTGCATTAAGGACTCCACTCAGATACGAACGTAGGGGCCTGATTAACTACCAATGCATTTTTGGGTTTTCCTTACTATAAGTATAATACAACGGACCCCAACACCCTATGTTAAGTTTTAAGGCCCCTATAATATCACGATGTATTCCGACCTCCCCCCATCTTGGACACCCTGAACCCGGGCGTGTCTGGGCGTTTTGGGGCGGGTTTAGGGCTTTGACGGTTCAGAGGGCTCAGCTAGGGTTTAGGGTTTAGGGTGTAGGGTATATGGGGTTTAGGGTGTAGGGTTTAGGGTTTAGGATGTAGGGTTTAGGGTTTAGGGCCTAGAGTTTAAGGTTCAGGGCCTAGTGTAGGGTTTAAGGTTCAGGCCTTAGGATTTGAGGTTAGGCAATTTCGGGTCCTGGATTCCCTTTTTGAACGAAAACCTCCCCCGCAACACCCACATAATGTAGGGGCCTAAAATATTAGAAAGGGGTTTTTGGGGCCATTACGTTATCAATATAATGAAGGAACCCCAAAAAAGTTATTGGTGATCATTTTGCCCCAAATCCTAAGCCTTAAACCCTGAACTCCCTAAACCCTCGAATCTTAAAGCCCGAAAGCTTCAACCCTGATCTCAAGTCCTGAAAACCCTACACCGTAAAGCCGTAAATCCCAACGTCTAAAACAAACAGCTGCCCTCTGGGGCACGAATTGCAGACAACCTCCGGGGCCATGTAGCCTTCACACAGTTGGCTTAGGGTTTAGAGTCTAGGGTCTAGGGTTTAGGGTTTACTTGGAGGATCATGGTACTTAGTAAGTAGGGTTATAATTAGGGTAGCTATACTTATAACCCCAAGTAAGGGACATATAACCCTTACTAAGTCCCATGATCCTCCGAGTAGGGTGTAGGGTTAGGCGGACCCGACAAGAATTTGAAGGATTCCGTTTTTTTTATTGGTGCGCGCTGGCCCGGCCCGTCCAAGTAACACCTAAACCAATAGTCCTACAACGTCAGTCTCCCAGATTGGGTCCTTAAGTTGTACAGAGGCCTTGTATGCCAGGGATCTTGGAGAATCACAAAGTCCTAGCATCCAGAAAGGCTCTTGTTGCTGCATGGGCTGTCCCGGAATTTGAAAATATCTGGGCCGGATCCTTCCACCGTAACTGCTATGACAAAGGCGCTAACATGTGGGTAGTTCTCTAAAATAGGGTCCCTTTTAGGGTCCTTTTTACAAAGGTGCCGGACTATATTGGGGACCTAAAAAGGGACCCTAATTTAGAGAACTAACCCATATGCTAACGGCCGAGGGCTTCGAAGCACTCATCCAAAACCCCACTTGAAGGACAGGGGAACTTGTCAAGCGGAGTGATGACTAAAATTCCAACAGGGGCCACTGCAAAGACAGCCCACTTCCCTAAACCCTATAAACCCTAAACCCCTAAACCCTGAACCGCCATGTCAACTTGCCAGGCCCCGATGGTACTAGATGGGTAATTCTCTACGACCCTAAAAGGGACCCTAATTTCACTACCCGGGAATAGTGGCATATTATTCAGTCTCTCTACTCTCGTTCCGACCACATAAAGCCCTGAACCCCATATTCTCTGGACCCTGAAACCCTAAACCCTACGCAACAATCTTCGGGACGGCCTGGAGAACCACACCGCAAGCTCATAAGCTTTCCCCTTGAGACCACAGGAGGTTTTTAGGAGGCTGGGAAGTGGTTTGTGGTTTAGGTGTATGGTTTAGGGTTCTATAAAGGTTCTAGAGGGGTTTAGGGCTTATGAGGTATAGGGTTTAGGGGTCTAGGTTTTCTTTTAGTTTAGGGGTTGCAGGGAGGGCCTCGTGGTTAGAGGGCGTAGGGTTGGCTTTGGGGGGTTTAGGAGCTGTTTTTGTTGGGGGGGGTTGGGGTGCATGCTCGAGCCTCACAGGCAATTGGGTTGGAGGCTTAAGGAGCCGAAAGCCTAAACCCTAAACCCTAAACCCTAAATTCTAAACCCGAAACCCTAAACCCTAAACCCTGAAATCCTAAGCCCTAAACCCTAAACCGTGGCTCTTAGTGCTGTAGAACTGTAGGGTTGGGCCATCAACCCTAAGTCCTAAACCCTTGGAGCTTGCAGGCTTGAAAGCTGCTCCGGCTTCGGCCTCGTGACTCTTTGGGGGGGTTTATGCTTTGGGGTTTAGGGTTTAGGGTTTAGGCTTTAGGGTTTAGGGTTTAGGGCTCAGAATCTGGCATTTAACCCTAAGCCCTAAACCGGGTAGGCGTCGTGAAAGCCAGATTTCAGGCCGGCTGGGGCTTCAAGGATAGTTGGGTTTGCGAATGTGTTCCCTCTTTCCGTAGGGTGCAGGGCTTAACCCTCAGGTACTCACGCTTGCGCGTCGGACCTTCTGCAGGGGCCATAGGAGATGGAATAGGTTAAGGGATGCATTATCTAGCAATGCTACCACTGCGACAGAAGATTCGGCGGCACGTTGGCGGTAAGTAAGTATAAGTAAAGGCTCCAAAGGAGAACTCTGGTTGCGAGGCTACCACTGGGGAACCCAGTTACTTTGGGGCCGGGCTCAGGTTCTTTCCTGAAAGTTAACGGATTTTAGTTTAGGGCTTAGGGTTTGGGGGGTTCAGGATTTAGGGAGTTTAGGGTCCTATAGCATCTCTGAAGAAGATTTGCGACTTACAAACATCCGCGTACAGCTCTTCAAGAAAGACCGACATAAAGAAGGTTGAGGGCTTTTTTGGGGTCCAGGGTTTAGGGTTTAGGGTTTAGGGTTTAGGGTTTAGGGTTTAGGGTTTAGGGCCTGAAGCAAAACCCCTCAACCCCAAAACTCCAAACCCCTCCAACCCTTAGCGACAAGCCCCTGAAACACCAAGTCTGAATTCCTTGAAGGCTCAATGAGGCTCAGAAGTGGACATCTACAGAGAGCCCTTAGGGGCTTACTATTGGGGGCTTATGAGAATGTAGAAAAGGGTTTGGGGTCTGGTGTAGTATACTTATACCAAGGGCTATAACGGACTGCGATGGCTTTAGTTTCAGAATAGGATATTCCAGTAAATTTCCAGGAACAGACGTTTCGTGCTTGAAGGGCTTAGGATGGTTTGGACAAGGGCTTATGGGTTTCACGGTCTTAAGGTTTTGGGGGTTTTAGGGTATGGGAGTTCAGGGCCTTCGCGTGTTGGGGCTATAGAACACCAGTCGCTTCAGCAACAAGGGATACCTGTAGCATATGTACAAAGCTTCAAGGTTAAGAGTTTCCCGCTGCTGTCTTGCCACCTCGTATAATTATGAGCTGTCGAAAAGATACCCAGACGCTGTTAAACAAATGAAGCGGAGACCTGCTTCATTCCCATGTCTGTTTAATTTAATCGCATGCACCTAAACCCTGAATCCCTAACCCTAAACCCGAAAACATGAAGTGCTGCCGCCTTTGAAAGATCGTCGCCAGGTTGAAATCCGACAGCTTCCAAACCAGGGGATTGCCCTTGCCTTTCAGACTAGGGTTTAGGGTTTAGGTTTTAGGGATTAGGGCTTAGGGTTTAGGGGTTAGGGATAAGAGATTAGGGTTCAGGGTTTAGGGTTTTGAGGTTCAGTTCGAGGGATCAGGGCCTGAGGGTTTCTGTCCCAGAAAGCCCCATACCGTCATGCCGTCATACGCCTCAAGTAAGGGATGTACCTTAGACTGTCTTGTACAAGCCCCCACAGCTTCAGAGCAGTCCTCACAACCCTCTAAAACAACACAAACTGGATTTCATCATTCTTACAAAATACACCATACTAATAGCAAGCTCAGACAATTGAAATTGATATCATGACTATTGCAAAGAATTACGAGTAGTGATGGTCGAGTGTTGGTAGCAGTAGCAGCAATAGAAGGAGAAGAAGTAGTAGTAGAAAAAGTAGTAGTAGTAGTAGTAGTAGTAGCAGCAGCAGCAGTAGTAGTAGTAGTTGTTGTTGTTGTCGCTGTTGTAGTGGTAGTAGCAGCAGCAGCAGCAGCAGTAGTAGAAGTCGTAGTAGTAGTGGTAGTAGTAGTGGCAGCAGCAGCAGCAGCAGCAGCAGCAGTAGTAGTAGTAGTAGTAGTCGTCGTCGTCGTCGTCGTCGCAGTAATAGCAGAAGTACTAGTAGTAGTAGCAGCAGTAACCCCCACCTACCAACTACCTCTTCTAAACACAGTGCACATCCATTTTACTCGGCATTTACCGTACTTTCGTGATGTCGTAGTCCAATGC
>CAJNDV010031997.1:132539-143127 GCA_905221635.1 Symbiodinium sp. CCMP2456 | reverse complement strand
TATGTGCTGTCGAGTTAAGCGGATAGGATTTAGGGCTTACGTTGCTATGTGTACAGTTCGTTTGGCGTACTTTGGGGTTGTAGGCCTTTTCGGGTCCTCGCCCTTCTGTGAAAGACTGCGTATACCTACCGAGCTGGGGTCCTGTATCCCCAGGTAGGGTTTAGGGTTTAGGGGTTTAGGGTTTAGGGTTTAGTTAAAAGGGTTTAAGGTTTAGGGTTTTAGGGTGCAGGTTCAAGTTGAAACACCTAATACACAAAAATGAAAGCTTCCGCTCGCATCTGCTGGCTGCGCCGACGCGCAACGCTGAATGTTTTAAATTTCTTACACAGTATGGGTGGCGCATGGCGGACGATAAAAAACGCCTAAGCCCTAAACCCCAAACCCTAAGCCCTAAACGCCTAAACCTTAAACCCCAAACCCTAAACCCTAAACTCCTAAACCCCAAACCCTAAACCCTAAACGCCTAAGCCCTAAACCCCAAACCCTAAACCCTAAACTCCTAAACCCCAAACCCTAAAGCCTAAACCCTAAACCCTAAACCCCAAACCCTATACCCTAAACTCCTAAACTCCTAAACCCTAAACCCTAAAGCCTAAAGCCTACCAAGCTTTGCAGGACTGCTCTGCCTCGGCATGCTCCGGTTCGGTTGATGGCGACGAGGAAGACAGCCGAGCATAGGAGATGTGGCTGAAGGGTCGGGTATCTTCGGTATATATCGGTTTAGGGTTTAGGGACAGGGTTTTCGGCTGTCCTAACCATGAGAAGAGGGGTATGTTCTGGTCATTCAAAGGCGGAGTGTGGCGGGGTTTCATGGGGTTGAGGGTATGGGGCTTCAGGTTTCTGGGGGCGGGGCCAATCCTGCACCCTTCCTTTTCCATGGATGCGCCTGTGCATCCTCTTCTGCAGTTCACGGGCTCTTCGCTGGGACCCAGTTGTAGACCAAACAAAGACTTAGTTCCCCAATACCCAACCTTTAAACTTTTTGGGTTCTTATAACTAATCTGAAAGTTTAACCTTTTGTTTCCTTGGCTTATTGGAGAAGTAGGAAGACTCCAAGTCCTTACTTCTCAATGACCGCCAACCCGACAAGGCGCAGCTCTGACAGCTCCCTTCACCCGAAGCCTTAAACCCTGAACCCTTAATCCCTAAACCGATAAACAGCAGAAAAATCCCAGTCCCTAAACCCTGAACGCCTAATCCCTAAACCCCTAGTCCCTAAGCCCCTAAACCCCAATCCCTAAGCATTAATCCCTACACCCCTCAACCCTAACCACTCAAATCTGAGACCTGGCTTGCAACCGTATAGCGCCCATGAAAAGACCATTTCCCGCACAGCCGCCTGGCTTCAAGCCTTGAGCACCTTCGGCCAACACTAGGGTTTTGGGGTTTAGGGGTTTAGGGGTTTGGGTTTAGGGGTTTGGGGTTTAGGGGTTTGGGGTTTAGGGTGTTAGGGGTAGGGTATTAGGGTTTAGGGTTTTCGGGTTGGCGATTTAGGGTTGGGTTTAGGAGCTTTGGGTTTGGGGTTTGGGGTTTCGAGCACACCACCCCGAGGAAGCCCGAACCTTTGTCTCTCATATCACATCAGAGCCCAGAGGTGTAGGGTTTGAGGCTTAGGGTTTAGGGTTATAGTACGGTAGGTCGTCGGGTGATGTGCACTATTCAGGGTTCAGAAGGAAGCCTCTATCTTCAGCATAATCGTCTAGCCTTCGCAGACTTGCCGTTATGTCATGTGGTGGCCTACTCAAGACTCGAAGGAGTATAGCAATATGCGGTATGCCCAGGGTGCTGAACCTGTTCATAGGTTATAGGTTGACACCCCTATTCTGAACGAATACGGTCATGCCTTGGTCATCTTGTCGATAACTGTGCTTCGTGTTTAACGGAATTCTGAGTCTTGACCCCTCTGACCTACAGAAGCCGAAGCATTTAGTCTTTTCCACCGCACGTATCTCGCACTGACTCCTGCTTTTGTGTTGAACAGCGTGGATTCAGATGACTTGCTGAAGACATGATGGGGCAATGATGTGAAGATGGTGCTGGAGTTGATCTCGATGATGATGCTGATGATGATGCCCTGCCGAGGAGGATGACGAAGATGATGATGATGATGATGATGATGATGATGATGATGATGATGGCCATGCTTATCATGAGGTGGTGGTGGTGGTGGTGGTGGTGGTGGTGGTGGTGGTGTGTTGAGTGATAAACACTGTGATTTGAGCTTGGTTGTTGCATTGGATGCCTCTGGAGTTTTGGTTTGGGGAAGCCCCAAATCTGTAAAGTCTGACAGCTTCCTTCCCCCCCTACCTGGGCCAAGGGTTTCTGTACGGAAATCATGATAGGGAACCTCAAAACATGTCGCAAAGCCTGAATCACCCGATGTGCGATACACGGGCTTGAAGCTGTGCTGGTCTCAAAAACCACTGCGCCACAAGCCGCCGGTGGGTGCACAGACAGGTTGCTCTGCCCTGCGGCCGGTTTAGAGATTTCATTTTCGCAGGGCCTTGTCGAAGCGTCTAATGGCTGCAAAGGGTCGAAGTAATCCTGAATTCATGGCTTTTGGTACCCAAACCCTTAAAATAAGAGGTATCTGGACCCTTAAGGGGCTTCCTGAGATTAGGGTTGCTCGAGCCACGTAGTCCTTCGGGATTGAGGTAGAGGTCCCCAAATTACAGAATTCTTGGGTGGTTTAGGGTTTAGGGTGTACCTTAAGAACCCAAAACCTATTTTTTGTAGGGTCCCTATAAATCCCATATTAGGGCTTATAATAAGAACCTACAAGAAAGTGGGTTTTGGGTTCTTAAGGTAGGGGTTTAGGGTTTAAGGGTTTAGGGTTTAGAGGCAGACGTGTGACATGGAGCGTGCTCTGGATTAAACCCGGGACGGCTTAGCATTATCCGGGGTTGAGGCTTGGGGCTAACGCCTTTAGGGTATCTTCTAAGCTGATTACAGCAGGCTCTTTCCTCAACACTGGCATCAGGCGCAACCTGAGTTAGAACAGCCGCCTCAGATTCAAATTCGGTAGTCGCATCATAGTCGACAGCGATGTCAGGATGCCTCGCAGAAACGAGCTTTGATTTGGTTCGCTTGTGATTCCCCAAACGACCGCGGACCTGCAAGTGCAAACCCATTAGCATTTAGTATGTGTAGAACCCTATACCACTAAACCCCACTACACCCGAGCCCCTGCAGTGCGACCTAGTCAGTGAAGCGGGGGGAGAAAGAAGCCCACCATTCTTCGACTCGTTTACACTTGGTTGCTGGTCTAGGAAGGGAACTGTTCAGAGTGGAGGCGCGAGATGAGGGAAGGCGGGGAAGGTTCTATTCAGCAGCTCTGAACTTTCGGGCTCAGGGCCCTCAGCCCTGGAATCCTAAAACCTGGACCCTATCCCTGTGACACAACTAATACCCTGCAATTCTCGACTCTTTGCGGACAAGACTGTCCGCTGATACTAGAGTGGCATGTCGCAGTAGGACCAGCGCACACATCAACCCGGAAACTTTATTCATAACCTTGATGCCTAAAGCCCGAACATTCAAGTTTACACACGGATGTCGCGATAGCCTCGCCATTCCCACAATCAATGCAACAGGTCGTGGCATGTTCTCAAGACATCCAGCCCCAAGGGCCAACTATGTCTAATACATAAAGGGGCCTTAATGATTACAAGAGGGTTCCGGGGTATATTACACCAGAATTTGAATAAGGAGCCCCAAGAATAGTATAGGTAATTATTAAGGCCCCTATCTTTAGAGCCGTTCAGGAATCCTAGATCTCCCTAACATCTGTCCACACAGAACCAGTCATCCAATCCTCGTACGAAACCTTTGATTGGTGACTTAAGCTGGAGGTGACAGAGTCCGTGAGAGAGGGAGAGGGATACCTTTAAGGCTCCGAAGGAGCCGCCATTCAAAGCCCTATAGAATGACGTGGGATCCGGTCATCTGACCATTCTGTCACACGGTTCAGGGTTTAGGGTTTCTGTCAGGAAGAGGAGAAGTTGGAACAACGAAGTTCCGCACGTGGTGGCCTCAAAGGGCGTCACCACGGATGAAGGCTTGTGGACACTGGTGCCCCAGTGGTGTTTATAGGTTCAAGCTCTATAGGTTGCCTTAGTTGTGTTGTTTGTTGTCGTTCTTGTGGCTGTTGCTGTTGTTGCCGTTGCTGGTGCCGGTGCTGGTGCCGTTGCTGGTGCCGTTGCTGGTGCTGCTGCTGCTGCTGCTGCTGCTGCTGCTGCTGCTGGTGGGCCCGTGCTGGTGGTGGTGGCCTCGGCGGCGGCGGTGGTGGTGGTGGCTACTGTTGCTGCAGTTGTTGCTCATTTTGTTGAATCCAATTCCTGGTGTGGTTGTGGTTGTTGTCGTTGTTGTCTTGTGGGTAGAGCTTACAGCTTGGAAAGGAGATCCTGCACACCCTACATATCCTAAGCCCTCCCTGGACACTAGCCAACTTACTTTTTTGAAGGACTGGTATGAGCAAGTCATGGTAAGGACCCCTGCAAAAGCTAGCAAAAAATGGTTCAGGCTAGGCCTAAGGGCAGTGTCCAGTTTGGATTTGTCGTCCTCGCCTACTCGAGGCCTCGTAGGGCCTGTTTAATGGGCTTTTGTAGTTTACGGACTGAAGGTTTTGGAGTTTTGGGAGTCGGGGTTCAGGGTTGTAGGGGTTGGGATGCAGTCATGAGTACGGTGTGGCGGGACGAGCTGGGCAGTAAGGGCAGTACTCGAGCCCGTTGTTCGAGAGTGCTGTATCTACTTCTCGGGCAGTTGCATAGCCATAAATCTCCGAACATACCCTGGAGCTCCACGCATCATGGCTATGCTGCCGACTTCATACTGATAAGTCAGCAATCTTCTTTGGACGCACCCCTCTCCTTGGCCTTCAAGGACTTACGGATAAGGGGTGGGCAGCTGCAAATGTTCCCCTTGAGAGAAATCTGAAGCATGTTCTCGTCATTTCTAAGTAGACACATCACCAGAATACGAATAGTGGGGATTTCCTTGCGCGATACAGATAGGCGTTCTACCAGAAAGGTTGGAGTGCGGGCGGCGCGGCACGGTGGACACCTGAAGCGCCTTCCTCTTCGTTGCCACTGGGAATGAGCTTACACTGAGACTGAAAACCTAAACTCCAGAGCAAGAAACTCGTTACCTTGAGCAGTAATAGCTATAGGGGCCTTAATCAGAACAGGGTTCGGGTTATGCTATACTATAGTTGTAAAGGCACCAGGCGTGAATGCCACCTTGCCTTAGCACGAGGAGTGGAACCAACAAACAAAACCCTGGACCCTCACTGTAGGCCCCTGGTTGATAAATCCCCTTGTAGGACCCCTATAGATCCCTATCATAAACCTTGTTTTGTGGGTAGGGGTTTATCCTTCAGGGGTCCACAGAAATTGCAAAACCTTGCTTCAATCACAGCGACCCTACAACCCACACAGGTTTGCCGTAGAATATGCAGCTGCAGCTTACCTAATGTGGTTCAGGTTGAGGGGTTAGAAAGCTACCAGTCATAAATTTTATAGCCTATAGGGAGCATATATGTTGTAATCCTGCAAACCATTCTCCAGAGAACTGGAGCCGTCGGATAGGGTATCGGAATGACGCTTGCAAAAAAACTGACTAGGTTTATGCGCGCCTGTTCCGAAACCCTAAACCCTAAACCCTAAACCCTAAACCGCTAACCTCCCTGAACCTTGTGCTCTCGGAGGCCTCAAAGTGTGGGATGACGGTGGGTAGGATGAAGGATCCCTTATCTAAGGACGGTTATTCGGAAATACCCCACCTAATATATGGGCCTTAATAATTGCCTATGCCCTTTTCGGGGCTCCTGATTATGTTTATAGTATAATATACCCCAAAACCCTATTCTAATTATGAAGGCCCCTACATTACCTTCATCCCAGCTTTAGAAGCGTCCGAGTGCTCAGGTTGACAAACAAAGCGATCATGGAGTGCTGCCGGCCCAGCATCTAGGACATTTTCCGGTGGGTAGTTACGGTTATAGGAGCTTTACAGAAGGTTTATATACCTTATGGAAGCCTTATAGAAGCCCTAAAAAACCCTAAACTCCCCACCTGTAGTTTCCTTTAACCCTAAACCCTAAACCCCTACACCCTAATCCCTAAACCCCCCTATATATCCTAAACTCCCCACCTGTAGTTTCCTTTAATAGCAGGGCCGGAGCTTCGGTTCTTCTGTAAGGTTTGAGACGGCTTTTCGTAGGTCGAGGGTTCTATTGGTTTGGAACTTCGCTTAAGGTACCATGATAAGAGAAGCATGCTTTGTGTTCTCTATGATATCCGAATTGGAGAAAATTGTATGGCATTCCGTAACAAGAACGAGGTTGCTTTAGGGCTGTACAGAGATGCTCTGGACAAAGGGCTACTGGTAAGAAAACGCACTTGATTGTTCCGGATTAAAGTTGAGGGTTTGTTACTAGAGTTTACGGTTTAGGGTTTAGGTTTTAGGGCTTAGGGTCGGGTCAGGTTATCCTTCCTTAATAGTTTTTCGGTGTCACTGGGTGCGCTCGGAACCTATCCTAGGCAGAAAGGCGTTGACCTGAGGTGAGCATAGAAGCATGAGCCTTTCGCCTCAATCCTTCCAGACCTCCAAATTCGATCTGTAACATCTCGACGAACTCCGCTTTGGGGTTGGGGGCGGGTCTCTGCAGCAAGCACTCCAGGTGAGCAAGCCGAACCCTTCGCTCGAACCGCGGTGGCCGCTGGGACGCAGATCTTTTTCCTCGAGCTTTCGGATCTGACGCCCAGGATTTTAGAACGTTAAGATGTGTTGTGTTTTTTTTGTTTCTGGGGGGTCGGAGTTGGGTTTTGGGGGTGTTTGAGCTGCAGGGCTCGCTCCAGGATTCGAATGCTTTGGTTGTTTCAGGTTTTATTGGTCTAGTGTTCAGAGTGTTTGAGGCTTTTTTCGGGTTCAGGGCCACAGTTTCGGGTTAGAGGAGGGTGTTAGGCTTGGGGCTTTAGGGCAGTTTTTGCTGTTTTGGTGTTGTTTTTGAGGCTCTTAGGATCACTGGGGTTTGTATCTTCGGTGCCAAACCGTCTGCCTTGTGCCGTTTGGACCAAGCCGGGATGAATCGCTGCTATGTCCGAATTCCTGGTGTTTGAGGTGCAACTGGGAATGTCAGAACACAGCGGGCCCAGTGTAGACTGCATGTATGTCTGTCCCAAATGCTCATGAGCACCCAACACCCCCCACCACTTTTTTAGAATCCCTTTAGCCGGCCCCACGGCGTGATGGACAACCTAAAAAGCTGTGCCCTAGCTTAGATGCCCAAACACCACCCCAAAGGGTCCGAAGAAGCAGCCAAGGGTCCCTGTAAGAACCTGACGCGTTTGCGCAAGGCAGGACACCGATTCCCTACTCCGCCTGCCTTTTCAAAGTCCCATCAAAACCATGTACAAAGCCTTCTAAGCCACTAAGCCTGGGGATACCAAACAGCACCTGTCGAGTGCCCCCTGTAAAGTCTAAAGTCCTTAGCCCTTCTATGACGGAACCCTTTTTGAATTAGGATTTAGGGTTTAGGGGTTTAGGGAATCCCTAGTTCAACCCTCTGGAGTCCCCAGGCCCGACCCTACACCCCAGAGTTTAGGGTTTAGGGTTTAGGGTTTAGGGTTTAGGGGTAACTTAGGCCCCGAGCCCATATTGCTCCGGTCCGAAAGTTCGTCGCACTCTATGTTGTTGACTTACCACAGACCTGGCCAGGACCCCTTTTTATGCTAGACTCCTCCACAAGTCCTCTTCCCGGAACAATTATATTCTATTATAATTTCATTACGGGATGTTATTTCCTCCGCTAGCCAGGCTAGGGTATTCCTTACTTCCCGTACTCCGCGTACTCCGTTTAGTGTTTCTAGCGGATGCGACGAGACTTTATTACCGGGCATGCATTCAGCCTCTTAGAGTCCTTCGGCCCAACAGACCCTAAACCCAGAGACTCCAACACCCTTTAATCAAGGAATATACCTTAAACTACCCTATACCCTAAACCCTAAACCGTGATAATGGGAACCCTAATAAGATTTAAGGTATATTTGAGAACCCTTATCGAACCCCTTGCTGTCCTTAGGTTGGGGATCGACCGGTACCTGTTTTTGGGCGCCCAGATGCCCGAGCCCTTGGCTGCCTCAGATAAGACCGAGGAGTCCCGTAACATAGGGGCCTTAATAAATAACCAGGACCCCCCAAGGGCTTTTTACTAGAGCCCCTATGGTCCTTAATTGTGGTATTTAGGGTAGATTAGAAGGAAGTTGGGGGGTCTAGGAACTTATTAATTAGGATAGGGTTTAAAGTATAGTATAGCATATCTGTAATAAGGAACCCCCCCAAGACCCTATCCTAATTAAGATAGGGTTTGGGGTATAGTGTAGTATAATTGTAACAAGGACCCCCCCATAAAAAAAAGTAAATAAATAAACTATCCTAATTAGGATAGGGTTTGGGGCATAGTGTAGTATAATTGTAATAAGGAACCCCCAAACAACCCTATCCTACTTATCAAGGCCCCTACATTAGGGGTCGGCTTTCGGGTTTAGGGTTTATAGCGGTCACACGAGTTGTTATTTGTTCTTGCACCTTCTGTCACATCAGAGAGTCCAGCTTCGAAAGGGTTGAGGCCATAAGGGTTTGTGGTGTAGAATAGGTTCCCTTACCTTTTCGGTTCAGGTTTTGGGTCTGGCACCCTAAACCCTAAACCCTAAACCCTAAAAAGGGCTGTTGGGGCCAGGTTTGGAGTCAGGGACTCGTACCGGGATACAGTTGAGGCTTCGGGGGCCTCTAGACCTCGAATATAGGGGGCTTCTTGTTGTAATTATGGTATAGTAGACCCCAAAACCATGTTCTAATTACGTATTAAGGCCCCTACATTAAACCCTCCACCCTAAACCTTACGATCGTTACACCCTGCAAGCGCCAAGATCCCAACCGTACACCTTGGTACTATAGGGGCATTAAGAATGGGGTTTGGGGTGCAGTATGGGGTTTAGGGTTTAGGGGTTTAGGCGTTGATCGGTTTAGGGTTTATAGTATACTATAATTATAATAAGGAGCCCCCAATGGGGTTCCAATACCCTATTCTAATTATTACGGCCCCTACAGTAAGGGTTTCCTGGACCCTAAGACACCTACCTGTTTAGCGCTCTTCAGTATGAGTTCATTGTCTGTGTCTAGGACATGTGCAGGTGGGTAGTTACCGTTATAGGAGCTGTTTAGAAAGTCTTTATACCTTATGGAAGCCGTATAGAAGCCCTATATACCCTAAGCTCCCCACCTGTAGTTTCCTTTAACTATAAGTCCTTAAAAGCGTAGGTCTCAATGTGATTTCTTTGTCCAAGTCCCAAACAGGTAGGTCATTCCTTATCTAAGCCTTAAGCCGGTAGCATATTTCGGGGGTTGAGGTTGGAGTTTAGAGGTTAGCTTCGAGACCGTGGAGGCTGAGTTCGCTCATCCTGGAGACGTAAGAATCGGACGTCGGACGTTGTCACGAGTCCTGAGCCTCTACCCAAGGGCTCCTATGTAGTTCCTTTTTGGATAGTATACTATAATTGCTTACCAAAATACCAAAACAAACCCAAAAAGGAACTACTTTGGAGCCTCTGGGTAAGCTAGCCAGAAAACCCAGAAGCCTGGAACACCAGAGTGGTTCGTTCGAGGGCCATGGCCTCAACCAGTGCAGTGACCTCGAGCGCCCTGGATTACCCTAAGGGTCCATGTATTCATATAGCATATACATGGGCCCTAAAGTACCTATATAGGGACTACATTAAGGCCAATGTATATACTATTTGGGTACATGGACCCTTAGGGTTAGTAAAGACAACGAGGCACTCGCTCTGAAGCCCTTAAAACGCAGGTGAAGTATGGACCCCTCAACCTTAAACTTCCCGCAAAAAATCCCAATAAAATTATGCCTGGCCATGCGAGAGGGCAAAAGCACCGAAAAGCGAATGTCAGCTCTGACCCGAGTCTTCCTGAGCCGCTACACGCGCACATGACCCAACGTTTGAGGTGTAATGTGGGGGTCTGAATTAGAATAGGGTTCCGGGGCCCATTCAAATACTATAATCATGATAAGGAACCCCCCAAATAGTAGAGGCTTCTATAGTCGGGATGCGGGACTTGGAGTTACATGAGGCCGTCGTCGGACGATAAACCCTAAACCCTAAACCCTAACCTTATAAACCCTAAACCCCAAACCCTAAACCCTAAACCCTGATCCTTGCTCCTCATACGCCTCAGGGAAAAGAAATTAAACTGCATGATGGGTTTGGGGGTTGAGGGCTGTCTTGAGACCGGTATTGCAGCCTTTTTTTCCGTCAAGGATCTCATAGTCGGAGCTGCGATAAACTCTAAACCCTAAACCCTTAAACCCTAAACCCTAAATCCCAAACCCTAAACCTAACCCTTAACCCTCAAACCCTAGACCCCAACTTGAATCCTAAATCCTTAGCCCTAAACCTCATACCTCCGTAGCCCTAAGCCCGCTTAGCCGGCAAACCCTAGGCCCATAGACGCCTGAAGCCCTGAGCCCCTCTCCAAATCCCTCCGGTTTAGGGGTTATATGGGTAGTTGTCAAAAT
>CAJNDV010031997.1:117849-128459 GCA_905221635.1 Symbiodinium sp. CCMP2456 | reverse complement strand
GTAGTTGGTAGGGGGGGGGGGGGCGCCTACTACTACTACTACTACTACTACTACTACTACTACTTCTACTACTACTACTACTGCTACTGCTACTACTACTACTACTACTACTACTACTACTAGTATTGGTACTAATACCAGTATTAGTTATATATAACTCTGAATTGCATGTCTGTGAGGCCGAGGTGAAGGAGGTGGTCGTCAAGGTGCGCCGTGGAATTGACCGCTGGTTGGCTGGGTGGTCTAGAGTAGATATTTCGGAGGCTATAATAGGGCTTTGAGTTCAGGGGGTTTCAGGGCTTAGGGGTTTAGGATTTAGGCGTTTGGGGCATAACGTAGGGTTTTTTGGGATTTGGGGGTTTGTGTTTGGGATTCATGATTCCTCGGTTTTGGACCAGGGAGGGTTTTAATTCTGGGTTTTTTCATAGGGCGGCGGAGAGGGGAGGATGGTTTCGTTTTACCACCACAACAATCAAAAAACCTTGAGGGAGTGCTGGGCTTCTTGGATAGATGCTGCAGAGTTTGAGAAGAGGAGTCAAGCCTTAGCAAGGAACCCGTGAAGAGATTTCAGAATCTTCTTTGGTGCCCTAAACCTTCAAGGTCCCAAGCAAAGCCTGCAACACACCGGTAGAAAGAGTCTTAAGAATATGCTGACGGCAGAGGCCTAAACCGTAATGCCGTAATCATGCGACTGATTCGCGGTGAATGGTGCCGATCGCAGCCGGCGGCGCAGAGAAAGTGCGTGTTCGCTGTGATGGACGTGCTCAGCCATAGGGCTCTGCCAGGCGCAGACTGGGCAACTCACTTTCGCGTCCCAGGTGTGCCTGTAGTCTCCATTGTAGTTCTTTTTTAGGGATACCCTATAAAATTCATAATCCATAACTGGCTAAACCAAAAAAGCGAACTACAATGGAGACTAGGTGGTACCTTTGACAGCAGAATGCATGCATTTGCCTGCAGCGGCAGGTTGAAGACGTGGTGCGGTTCCCGGAGTAGCACCCGGTGTTACCTGGAGAGCTGCGAAGTGAAGAAAGGAAAAGACCATCCCTGCATGCTGCGATTCACGTTGCCTGGCACACGTATGGAGCCACATCAAATACAGCTTCCTTCCTGTCGGTTGAAGCATGCTTGCATCCATGACATGCAGGCCCTTAGTTGTCTCAACACCCCAAGCCTCAAAGTCGTAAATGCCCTGAAGCCCCTGAAACATGCCAGGCCGAATTCGCCGAAAGCCGCCTTGCTCTTCAGCTCGACACCTGAGAAGCCGCAACCCCCTAACTGCCCTCAACCTTGAAGCCCGAAACCCCTCAAACCTGGAGCCCTAAAAGCTCGGAAACGCCACCTCAAGCCTAAAGACATGTAAAACAGGGGAAAAACCTTATTAAAGCCCCACGGCCCTATAAACAAAAAATCACTAAACCCTCTCAAGCCCTGTTTAAGGTGCGCCCGGAGACAACCATGAAAGCCCTTATAAGAGGAGTTACTGAACAAAAACGCCGCTCAGGCCCTCAAAGGAGTCACGAATAGCCGTTCAAAGCCCTAGCCAATTTTTTTGAAGAATACCTGTAGTCTCCATTGTAGTTCCTTTTTGGGGATACCTTTTAAAATCCTGAATAAATATTTGGTTAAACCAAAAAAAGGAACTACAATGGAGACTATAGGTAGATTCGGCCGAAGGCCTCGGAGGAAGCTGCGGCACCCAGTGAGGAAGCGGCAGAGGAGCGGCCCAGGGTTTAGGGGTTTAGGGCCGGGTTTAAGGGTTTTAGGGGTTTAGGGGTTTGGGGTTTAGGGGTTTAAGGGTTTAGGATTGCGGAGGTTTAGGGTTTATAGGGTTGAGCGCTCGCAGCCCGAGCTTCGAAGTCGTGATAGACGGCCCTCAAATTAAAATCCATGTAACTAAATTAAAACCCATTTCTTAACTTCTACCTATTTAGTTTTCATCTCATTAAATCGTATTTGTTCGTGGACTATAAGTGTATACCCGAGGCCCCTGAAGCGTATCAGCCTAGGCTGTACAAGGACTGGTAAGTTTAAGGCTTTTGAGCCCAAGACAATGCTGTTTAAGGCTTTTGGGCTTTTTTGAGCTTTTGGGTTTAGAGTTTAGGGTTTAGGGTGCCGGTAATGGGAGTTTGGGTTCAGGATAGTAGTAATGCAGGGGAGTGCCTGGGGAGTATCCCCAAGGTGTTGGACAAAGCCAGGGTCCATACCCGTGTATACTCGAACGAGGTCATAGTATGCACAAAGTTTAGAGGTGTTTTCTGAATTCACATCGTTTTTGTTCAGGGTTTGGGTTTGCACATAGAGCTCTGATTCAACGACCCATCCGTTTAAGTTCTCGACAAGAAGGGCCTTAAACATGGCTTTACGACTGATGAATGAATCCCCCTTCTTTAAGGGCCGGAATATCAGCATCCGCACTGTCACACCTGTAAACTCTAGACTCCAAACCCTGAGCTTGGAAGTACGGATGCTGATGTTTGTCAAGGCCAACCAAGAACGTCATTAACACAGTCATAACTTCCAAACGCTACCAGAACGTACGAAAACCTGCGTTTTTGCCGTGCCCTGCAATATCCATATTGGGGCTTAGAAGAAAATAGGTTGCGGTAGCTTCCGGCAAACCGGTAAGCCCTAAACCTCAGACCCTTCGGGGGAAGAGTCCAGTGGACTTCCAGGAGAGCGATTTGGACGACGGCGCTGCGAGCCTTCCAGACGATGAGCCAGGCAGCTGGGTTTAGAGATTTAAGGGATTAGAGTTTAGCTGATATACCCCCTAAAAAACAGTAGGGTTTTGCTGCATCCCCGGGTGGGGATTCGTTGGTCGCGGGGGAGAGTTTAGGGAATTAGGGCTTAGAGTGCGTGGGGCTCTAGATTCCCTAAGGGTCCAAAGCAATAATCAGGCACTTTGGTTGCGGATAGTAGTTATCTAGGTTTTTATTTGGGAGAGTCTATGATTATTATAGGTACTTGGACCCTTGGGGATTTATGAGGATTTATAGGGCTTGGAGGTCTGGATGCGGCGTTGTGGAGCTTCAGCTTCAGAGAGCACATAAAGCCCGAAATCCCCCTCAGTCTGTACCAGGGGGCTACGTAAACTATGTGCGAAGTTGGGAGGTCTATCGGAAACTGAAGTTCGCCTCATACAAAGTACCGGCTACCATAAGATCTCGAAAGCCCCATCTCGGGGGCTGGTAACCCTTAGCCTTTAGGGCCATTTTTAGGGTTCGGATTTCAATCCGACATAGTGATGATGTTGGTGACTGAGCGCCTAGGTATGTCGGTGAGGCATGAAGCGGCAGCTGGAGCACACCTTGAGACATACTATGACACAACACTGTCCCAGACCCAACCCATGCCCCGAACATTCAGTTCAAGACTACGCGGCACGAAGCATGACATCAATGCACGACTCAGGCACTTGCATGTGAGGGGCATGAAGCCAGCAGTTAACTTCTCTACTTTATAAGGGTGTGAAAGACCTTACACTTACACCTGTTCACTATGCACACCCATGTCAGTGAGCATGCCCATCACTTCGGACACCTCCGCTGCCATGACGTGTGCACCTTAAGGGCCGTGCACCTTCCGCAAGTGCGAAGGGTTTGGTCTGGCCTAACACTTTGCTGCACTTTCGCGGGCTTGTCCTTGTGAGGCCAGACTCATCAAGATGTTGTCCAGCACCATCCAGCACCCCTGTAGAGATAATACATGCTCGGTGTATATGAATACGCTTCCTCGAGCTGTCAAGTTGTTTTCGCAATGCAGAGAGGCGGCGATGAAGAGCCAGAGGAAGAAGAAGGCGCGGCCTTGCAATGGAACGTGCTTAATATAGGGGCCTAAAAAATTATCTAGACTATTTTAAGGGTTCCTGGTTATAAGTTATAAGTTATAACTATAATAGTATCTATATAGTATAGTATACCCAAAACCCTACTCTAATTACTAAGGCTCCAGTATTAGCGGAAATATTGCCTGCCCTACGAGGCCCTTATAAGCTGACCCTAAACTTTAACCCAAGCTACTAGACCCTAACCCTCAAGCCGTTGCCCGGATACGAAGGTTTATGCTACAATTACAAAGCCTAGATTTAGAGAAAGGAGCGAGGGATGTTGCAAGCTGCTGCCAGGAATCTTGCGACAGGGCGCATGCAGTTCCCTAAACCCGAAGTCCACCCCCGGAGCCCACGGTCCAAACTCCGAAAGGCTTGGGCGCCTGACTCATACTCCACCATATACGAATACACACCCCGCACCCCCGAAACCACGTTATGATTAATTCAACAACCAGGGTCCCACATTCTTTTGACTATATGAAAGCGGACGATGCAGAAACCCTGGGGAGAATCGTCACGGAACTGCAAGGCGAGGAGGGCATGGAAGATGTCGTGGACGAGGAGGACCGCTGAGAGTTTTCGCTTTAGAGTCAGTTTAGAGTTCAGGATTTAGGGCTTGGGGTTTAGGGTTTGGGGTTCGGGGGGATGTGCGAGAGTTAGAGTTTGGCGCGCAGGGCTTCTGGTCAAACATTGCGGCCTTGAGGTCACTTGGTGTTCGTTCTTTGTTCTCATGATCCGCTGTTTCGACACTGCGAAGCCTGCAGACCCCGATTCGCTCAATCCTAGCCCAGCTCGACCTGCCGGTGACGCTGCATGTCTGGAATAGGAACAGAACAGTTCAGTTTCTTATCCCATCCTGGATCACGGCGATCTTGCGACAACCGGGCCTAGAACTCATGAGCGTTCATGAGTGCATGCTCTTTTGCTTCCATTGCTGCAGGTCTATCCAACGCTACAAAACCCCTAACCTTAAAACCTTGAACCCTGATCCCTCGCATGGCATTCCCAACGGAGCTCTCAATCGTGAGTACATGAAGGCACTACAGCTTGCCACATTAAAAGACTACTGTCACCATAGACTGTATTGGCATACTTGTACCATGTTTACATACGACAAACACGACATGTTTTCATGTATGGATCAATGCAACTCGTAAGTTTGTAACCTGTGCCCAAGCCGTTCCACAAGTCTTCAGGGCAAATGCTCAATTGAATGCGAGCCTAGTGCTTCCGGTCCAAAGAGATTTTTAAGCGCGGTTCTTGAGGTTTGGGATTTGTAAGGAAAATCATCGGCTGGACGTCGGCAAGTTGACACAGTTGGTGGTGGTTTTGAGACCAAGTGACAGTCGTGAATGCTTTGAGCAGAATTCCGGCTACATCGGAGCAGTGGGATGTTAAAACCATCTTGCCATGCCTTTGTAAAACCCATGCATACACCAGAATGCTATTCCGATCATACCCGCCACAAATCGCGCGAACATAAAATATCGAACCTGGCAGTTGACATAGAATCCATGAATCCCATGTCGACTGCACCTGTAGTGGGTGCAGGGACCAAGCACATGCTGTAGTGACGCTCGGAACACCACCAAACCCTTGACTGCGTAAACTCTGAAGCACATTCACGTACGTAGTTTCATTGTATGTTTGCTTATGTAGGTGTACGTGTGAGTGTATGGGCCGGCCTATGAGGTCTATGTGTGTATATGAGTGGTACTTATAAGCATGTTCAATCAGATACAGATTCGCGCGTAATGCTCGGAATGCTCGTAAACCGCAGGGCCCCCCAACCCAATGAGAACCGTCAGTTTGGCTGCAGAGCGGCCACAATGCTTTGTGAGGCGACCTCGTTTCTGGACGGGGTTTTGGGCCCTGTGTTTGTCGGCTGTCAATGCTTAAAGGATCATGGGACTTAGTAAGTAGGGTTATAACTAAGGTAACTATACTTATAACCCCAATTAGGGGACTTATAACCTTACTTACTAAGTCCCATGGTCCTCCAAGTGAGCAAGCTGTTCAGGAGCCTCAACCGCAGGGCGTAGCTGCGACGTCCCCCAGCAAGGGAGGTGCGAACCTTATCCCGAAGTGTAGAAGCCTGAATCGTTGGGTTTTCTGTTTGTTAGAGTTTAGATTTGGTGGGCAAGTTTAGGGCCTACAGCTTCGAGTTTGTAGGGCTTGACTTTAACCTGTGTGGTTACATGCACATGTGTACATGCATAAAAAAACATCAGTTTTTGCATACGTAGACCTGCAGCTTTGTGTCTGTGTCTGCAGAGACACACTCTCCTTCCCTCCTACCGTGACTGGCCCACCTGCATAGCTAGATTCGCTGTGCGAGATGCATTGTCACCACGGGCTGCCCGTAGCTATTGTAATGTCCCGTGGCAGCACGAATAGCCTCCTGCACATGGCAACAGAAGCTTGTCGCACAGAGAAACGAGGGCCGCTGTATTGACATGGACTTTCCTGACAGACCCCATACGAGACCCCAACAGCACAATTAGTCCAAGACCCCTGGAAGCTTCAAACTCTGAGCCGTAAGCCCTTGTCTCTAAACCTTGAACCCAATGAAAACCCCGAAACCCTAATCCCTGAACCCATGAATCCTAAGCTCGACTATGAAATGCCGGCCTTTGGCGAAAAATCTGTTGTTGGGTACTTGGAGCCTTCGGGATAGCGAAACCTTCAACATCGCGCAAACCACCTAAAACGACCCCATCAGATGTAGACTTTTGAGGTTGTGCGCACCTTCGGAGCGCAGGCGTGAAACGAACGACCACTCGGAAGTTTCGCATCCTCTCGGGGAGATGTTCGATCCTCTCTAAGCCAGGCCTCGTGGAATGCGGGGGTTTAGGGTCTAGGGTTTAGGTTTTGGGGTGTCCTGCCGCCAAAAATAATCGATACCACATCCTAGCACTTCCCAACTCTAACTGTAGAAGGTTCAGGCTTTGCCCAAATCCTTCCAAAAAGACTTTAGTATGCCTTTTGGGGTCTGAGGTTTACCCAGACCCTTCCAAAACGTCCGGGTTTTGGTCAAGTTGGGTTGGGTCTGTGCCCATGGATGTGGTGGTCAACCCGTTCAAGCCCTGCATGAACTTCAGGTTTAAAATGAAGCAAACCCTAAACCCTGAACCCTGAACCTTAAACCCTAAACCCAGCTGTTGCGGAGCCCCTCATCGTATCCTATATCCCCTACCTGGGACCTTGGCCCTGGAAGGTAGTTACGTGCTTTACCGTCCTTGCCCTACTTTGCTACTCTACAATGTTAGGCTTTTAGGGTTTAGGGTTTAGGGTACCCAGCTTATCTCGAAAACGTATCATATCGATTCAACCCAAGTCTCGAACCGTAATTCCCAAACTCCTCAACCCCTAAGCCCTCTTTTGCCTTGAGCCTTTGCCACTTCCGGACCTTCAATGTCGAAGCCTGAAATACCAGGGGTAGACTCTACGTGTCCCAAAATGTCATCATCATGTAGCCCCAGGAATACGGTTACCAGCAAACTTGGAGCTTGAGCAAAGCTTCCTACACCTTGCCAGAAAACTTACCTTCGCAGAGACATAATCAAAACGTCTTCATGGGGAGCCCTGCAAAGGTAGGTTTTGGTTCCGTTGGGGCCTCTCCCTTGCAGAAGGAATTCAACACTAAACCCCAAAACCTAAACCCTAGTGTAAACCCTAAACTTAAACCCTAAACCCTAAACCCTAAACCCTAACCCTAAACCCTAAACCCGAACTCAAGACCAAAAAAACCTTAAAGGACCCCCTTAAAAGGGAACCTTTCAGGTCAACCCAAGGCTTCCAACACAGCAAAGTCCCGAATATGGGGGGCCTTACTAATCAGACTAAGGTTTGGGGCCCATTGTACTATAGGGTTTAGGGTTTAGGGTTTAGGGTTTAGGGTTTAGGGTTTAGGGTCTAGGGATAAGCATAATAAGGAACCTTACTCAAGGAGAGCCTTACAAGCAGAAGAAGGTTTTGAGGCCCATTATACTATAAATATTATATATGGAAGGCCCCCCCCCAACATAGTATTGGTAATTACTGCGCCGGGCCAATAGTTCGACCCACTGGCTTCAACAAGGAAGTTGACCCCTGCCCCTACCCTCGTCCTCCTAGACTCCTAACACAAGTGAGCCCTGGGGCCTCCGCCGGAACTGAAAAGTATTGTACTCTTAAAACGGGGTAGAAATGACTCCGCTAGCCTGCGTAGAGTAAACGACACTTGGAGGAACTCCGCTACTCCGCAAGACCTTGTATGTTAGATAGCACACTTGTAGCTCGAAACTTTCGGCCCGGGGATGTATTTAGGCCCCTACATTACTTGTATCTGACTTTCGCAGGTGCCGGGCAGCTCCGCGTCCCCGGGCAGCGTTCACTTCAGAAGGCTCTGCCTTCGGATTCAACAATGCCACTACTTCGATTTCATGCAGAAAGTGTCTACGCCTTGAGCCCTTGAGTCTCCGGCCAAAAATCGTGCACTTTGGCAGTGTGTCTCTCGTTCTCTCTCCCCTCCCTCTCCCCGTCCCTCTATCTCCATCTCTCTCTCTCTCTCTCTCTCTCTCTCTCTCTCTTTCTCCTCTCCAGCTCCCTCTCCACATATGCGTAAGTGTACATATATGCGCATGTCGTCTGATACATACATACATATCTATATGTATATACAATATTATATATATATATGTATATTTATATTTATATTTATATATTATATATAAATGACACATGCATACATTCATACATATGTACACATCATCTGTCTCTGTCGCTTTCGCTTTGTCTGTCTCAGTGTCTGTGTATGCTTGTGCATGTCGAGAGGCAGAGAGTGAGAGAGAGAGAGAGAAACAACAAAGAGTGTTGTATGTACGAGCGGTGTATTAAGTGCAACAGTCTACCGAACACCATGAGCCCTTTAAACCCAAAGCCTTAAACCCTTAACCCTAACCACACGCCAACCACAAAAGACGATTCCTCCCCCCCAAAAGGGAGCTTCGAAGTTCCTCCTCTTCACAGCAAAACCCTAAACCCGAAGTCTAAGCCCTAAGCTAAGGCCTATATACTTGGACCCCCAATTACCCTCTAATATACCCTAAATCTCACTATTCAGGGCCACAAGGGCTCTATTGAAGGGCCCTTGGGGGGGTCCTGGTACACCCTGAAACGGCGATCTGAAGCAGACAGCTTTGCACGCCATTTCGTTTGTCACCATCTTAGCAGAGCTCGAAGTTCCGAACCCCTACCTATAGTCCCCTTTGCTGAAGAGATCTTCTTGCCGGTGCAGATCGCTGTTGTATAGTTTGAGTTTACGGTTTGATGATGTTTAGTTATCGTTACGCTTTTTGATCAGTGCCGTGCATGTCCGACCCGATCCAGTCAGTGGGCTCTTGGTGGCATGAGCGGTGCAAGGGGTGCATGGAGACAAGGGTCGATTGGCGGGGATTGGAAACGGCCGGGGCCCGGGGCGGGACTGCTATAGTTTTTAGGGTTTGTTGATGTTTTTCATGTTGTTGTTCATTCATTTCCAGCTTTTATCGAGCAAGTAGACTTGTTTGTCGTTCCGGATTCGGGTTATTGTTTACAGTTGTGGGAATGGCCGCGGTCTGGGGCAGCCTGGAGGCGTTTTGCCCGATCATGCCCAATCCGTGCGTCTTCGCTTTGCCCCCTACTCAACTAACCAACGATCTTTGGCAAAGCTGGCGGCTTGACAGTCCGGCAATGGATTTAACTCCTCGCCTAAGATCGACGTTGATCTGGACTTTGGGACCGGACCAAACCACGAATAACCCGTTCCCGCCCGACCCCCAAGACTGAGACGCGATACAAATGATGCTTAATTCAATGTCTACCCACCAACCGTACTGTACCTAAATGGTTAATGAAACACTGACAAATAAACCTATAGCCTATATTCATGTCCCCAGTGTCCACAGGAAGACATCTCTTGACCCTCAGCTCTGAACCCGCAGAATCTAACCTAAAGGCCCTACGTGGTAGCACCCACACCTGCCACGGTGCTCCTCTACTTGTAGATTTCAGTTCTCCGAGATCTTCTGCTCGAAAAGCTCCCTAAACCCTTCATCATCCGATGATTAGCCTAAACCCTAAACCCTAAACCCTGAGTCTTACAAAGCCAAAACGCAGGGCGAGACCTTCTTAGCAGACGGCGTCTTCTGGGTGTGCCTCGTCTTTTTTTAATACTTGGGGAGTTAGCGCTTGCGGCTGATAGGGTCTAATGTAGGGGCCTCAATAACTTTGGGTTTAGGGTTTAGGGTTTAGGGATACAGGTCCTTTGAAGGGGGCTGTGAGGGGTCGCCAGCAGTTGCGCTCTCTCAGGGCCTTCACCATAGTCAGGCGCGACATGCAAGCCTGATGTAAAAGGGATTACCTATATCATTTGGGGGGTTCCTTGTTAATATAACTATACTATAAAGGACTCCAAAACCAGATTCTGAAAGCTTCGTAAAGTCTTTGTCTGGAGTTACGGCTCTGCCTGATCCTTGGGGTTGGTGTATACCCATAGGCCCCATATGAGTTCCTTTTTGGGATTACCGAATAGGATCCTAAATATAAGCCACAAAAAGGAACTACCATGGGGCCTATGGGTAGTAGGGATTTAAGGTTTAGGATGTGGTAGGGTTTAGAGGCTGCGTGGCTAGTTTATGGATATTCAATCGGCTTACACCGGTGTTCTTCTTCACCGCTTCACCCTAACCCTCCAGGTACCTACTATTTAGGGCCTTGGGGGCTCTAGTACCCTATATAGGTACCTGGGGGGTTAGGG
>CAJNDV010031997.1:45479-91622 GCA_905221635.1 Symbiodinium sp. CCMP2456 | reverse complement strand
CCCCCCCCCCCCCCCCCCCAAACAAGTCAAATCCTCAATTCCAAAAAAAACCCAAAAACTATTCCGGATTTCAGTGGTTTGGCGGGGGTTATTAATCCGGAGTCCTCATTAGGGGTGCCCATACCTTATAAGCCTTTGACGAGTCGGCAAGTCTTTAAACCGAACGATCAGCTGTAGGGGTGCCTATACCTTTGAAGCACAACGTAGGGCTAGGAGTAATGAGCAACAGTACCCCCTTGCAGTCCTTACAAAAACATTTAGGAATATACACCAAAACTGTCGCCCCTGTATTCACCTCCCAACCGCACAAAGGAGCCGCAACATCTGGCCAAAGGCGGGCGCTATCGCAAATGAACTGAGAAAATACCGGGCATCTGAAAGGCTCCAATTTGCCCCTATTGGTGGGGCCCCAATTCTGTGGAGTGAGCCGTAAACCCGGCTTAGGGTTTTGACCATTAGTTCGAGCCTGTGTAAAACAGGGCCTAGTTGTTAGCATCAAGGACATGCATTACATACTTCATCCGTCCTCATGAAAGGAGCGGTATCAGACGCTGCTTCTCTGTTGCTGTAATTTAGAGCCCGCTTTTTAGTACTGCTGGGTTTCGGTGTCTTTTCGGGTTGGCAGTGGGCTCCAGGAATTCGGGACAGTGGGCTAAGGATGACGAGTGCCGGGAATCCAACCCTTATCATCCAAGGCATCAAAGGAACGACGCTCCAATTTTTTGGTGACTAACCTAAGCACGCTTACTCTAAGCTCTCAAGACCCTCAGCCCTTTGTTGAAGTTTCTAACAACACACACAAACACGCGCACACACACACACACATGCGCATGCATACATTCATACATACATGCATACATATCATATAAATATATATGCTTATTTGTTTATACCAGATTATATATCCACATCATATATAGATAGATAGATCGATAGATAGATGGATCGATAGATAGACAGATAGGTCTAATTTGAAGAGCCTGGGTCAGAGACTTCGTAGGTGGAGGCTCGAGGTTGAGCCTGCTCCGGCTCTTGTATGTCGGAGTCTACGACGGCCTAACATCGGGTTTAGGGTTTAGGGTTAGGGTTTAGGGTTGAGGGTTGAGGGTTTAAGGGTTTAGGGTTTGGGGTTTAGGGTTTAGGGTTGAGGGTGTTTAGGGTTTATAGGGTTGAAGGCTTGGGGTATAGGAGCCTCAATAGCTACCAATATGATTCCTTAGGGCCCCTTGTTATACTTTTAGTATGAAGGAGCCCAAAACCCGATTCTGCTCCTCTTGGCTCCTGCAATTCGGAGAGCCTTCAAAACCCTAAATCCTAAACCCTAAACCCTAAATCCTAAACCCTAAACCCTAAGTCAGCCCTGTGAGGAGATCCCAGAGCTTGAAAGCGCTTTCAAGGAGACTGGGAAGGCCGCACATGGGAGTTTCCGAAAAGAAGGGGGTACCCTTATTTTAGGGTGTAGTGTTTTCGGGTTTCAGGGTTTTAGGGCTTAGGGTTTTAGGGTTTTACGGTTTTAGGGTTTTGGGTTTGGGGTTTTACATAAGCCTTATGATTTGGGAGTTTCCTACTTTATTTTGGGGTCCGTGTAATATGGATCCTACTATTTGGGCTACTATATTAGAGTCTCCTATCTTCGGAAACCCCCCACTTAGAAGATACCAGGTTTGTAGGGTTTAGGGTTATGCAGTTTAGGGTTCGCAATGGGTTGTGGGTTATAGGATTAGGGTTGCAGAGTGGGTTTTAACGGCTTAAGGTGTAGAGAGAGAGGTCCCTTTGGGGATTTTTGGGCTTTCCGGCGGTTTGTGGGGCGAGGTGGGCTTGGTGGGGTTGAAGTTCATGAGGTGTTTTTGGGAGTGTGACATGGATGGAGGAGTAGGGTTGATAAGTAGGTCAATTTTTTGTTTTACCCGTTCTTGGGTTCAAGACTATTTCGCTTGTTATCTACTAGCAGTTTCTTTCCTCAGAGTATCACGAGGTTTTGGGGAGTCCTGGCAGCTGTTCCTAGTTTCTGGGTAGCTTAGACCAATCTGGTCATTGTATGATAAAGGGCTAGATGAAATGGCAGAATGTGTAGAGTATTGCAGGATGTTATACAGTACATTACCGTATGTGAGTAGGTTATGGCAGTTGTATATTATAGTGTTCGTTGCTGCCACCTTTGTCGCCAGAGCCACTACGACTGACGACCGCCAAGTGCTGTTTGTCTAGTTCTTGTTTCTGTTCCAGGGATTGGTTTTAGGCTAGCCATGTAGGGCTTTCTGCAAGACCTGCAATCATTCAGGGAATGTAGTGAGTATTTCAAATCTTCAGTGGGCACTTCAGTGTACTGCATCGCCTGTACAATCGCCTCGTATAGATGCAAAGTTCTGATCACTTGGTCGCCTCCTTGACATCATCGAATAAGTTGCATGTTTCGGGCTAGCGCTACACCTGAAAAGCTACAGCAGCCAAACCATCCTCAACCCCACGACTCTCTGAAGCCGCAAAGACCAGCACAAAGCAGCTTGCCTCTGCACAGGTCGTCTACAGTGCAGCCGAGCATTTAGTGAAGGCATCTGAATTGAGTTTGCAATGAGGTTGTCGGGTGTACGGTGTATGTCTGCGATCGTTGCCGGCATCAGTTTCAACAACAACATCACCATCATAGCGTCGTCATCGCACATATCACCGTTATCATCATCATCATCATCAGCATCAGCATCAGCATCAGCATCAGCATCAGCATCAGCATCAGCTGCAGCAGCCTCACTCTCCGTCACATGTTATTCACATGATTATTGTCCGTAATATGTTTTACACAACAAAATATCAATATGAACTACATATATATATATATGTATGTATAAATATAAATATAAATATGTGTGTGTATATATATATATATATATATATATATTGGGAGTGCATTTGAATGGCTCGTAATGTTGTGTTCGGAAGGGACTGAGGCTTTGGCCAAAAGGCATCTGCTTCTGATCCCGCAACGTGTGGGGATTCGGTTTGACGAGACTTTCCAGCATTCGATTGCCTCAAACCTCGACTCAAACCTTGAATCATTTGGGACTTTCCGAAAATAGGGGGGGTACCTTATTTTGGGGTCCTTATAATGAGGATCCTACTATTTAGGGTACTATATTAGGATCCCTTATTTTGAGAAACCCCCATTTTAAACGTCCCATGAGCCGCAAATACAAACCCTGGACCCAATCATCCCTAAACTTGAGCCACCAACTGAAATATCGGTAGATCCAAAGCCTATGCGCTCTTCGCTTCTGCTTCAAGCCAGGAGTGCGATCGGCTGGTCGAGTCACAGCATCCCGGTGTCCTGGACGCGTCAAGAAGATGACGTGTTTCTTGGTTTTTGGTTCACCCTTGTTCGCGACTTTATAGCAGGATGCGCGATTCTACCCTGAGTGCGCATGAACACTAGCAAACCCTGGCTAAAACCCTACATATTCCAACTCCCTTAAGCAGAAAACCATTGAAGGAGACCGGGAAAGACTCCATAAAAGGGTCATGGACCCTTGGGTTTCGCATCCCGAAGCTTGCAACAAATTGCAGGGAAGCCTTGGGGCGTGCCATGGAGGTTGGTGGGTTTTAGGGTCTGGGGTAGGAGTCTAGGCCTTATAGGCCCCATAGTAGTTCCTTTTTTGGTTTAACCAAATATTTACTCAGGATTTTAGAAGGTATCCCCAAAAGGGAACTACAATGGAGACTACAGGTAGAGTGTGTATATATAGGGATGTAGGGTTGGGGTTGGGGTGTGTGTTTGGTTCTAGATGTTTAGAATCTGTCTTAGGGTTTGGGTCGAGGGTTCAGGTTCTGTAAGGGTCAGGGGTTTAGGCTTGGAGTTTAGCCTTTATAGTCTATAGGGCCCGCCAGGACTGGTGATTCGGTGTTTTCATGGGGGAGTGCCCTTACAGTAGCCCATACAACATCAGGATAACCTTTTTGGGAGCTCCTCTTCCGGGATGCTGGGGCAGCAATCCTAAGCTGCACTCTTTAGCTGCCGAGGGCATGGACAGCGGCTCTACAATGCCGCTGCCCCAGTGCTTCTCTAGGTCTGCCAAACGCATAGGGTGAAAAAAGGCAATCAGGTAACCCAGGTATCGAAACAAAGGTACTATGGTGAAACATGTAAGGATTCGATCAAGCAGCTCAGTCTTTCCCTGATAAAGGATACCGTGCCATCTGCGGTGTTCAAGTGTTATATAGCATAAGTTTTTCTGGCATGGAAAGTCGACGTAAAGCCACAGGCGAATCTTCCGCGCCAAAAAGGACGACATCCCCAAACAAAACGCAAGAGAGGCTTGCAAATGGTATGTGTTCAGGTAGGGTTTCCTTGAGAGGCTGGGCTATAGTGTAGCTCCCTTAAGCAGAAAGGCTATACTGAAGCGTCTCGCGTCCTGTACCACTTATGGGCCAGGCCCCAGATACAACTCAACCTCCAACCTATACCATGCCACAATCCCAAACTCTAAGCGGCGAACCCCAAACCCTAAACCCTCAGCCGCAAACCCCAAACCTCAAACCTGGACTGGTCCTCATTGGGGGTTTGGGGGAGCTAAGGGTCTCAGGGACTTTTCATGTTTCGGTTCGCGGGGCTGGTCAGGGTTCGGGGAAGATTCCGGGTCGGCTTCATGCATATAATTAGGGGGGTTTAGGGCTTTAGGGTTTTAGGGTTTAGGGTTTAGGGTTTAGGGTTTAGGGTTTAGGGGTTTAGGGTTTAGGTGTTTACGGCGAAGTGGAAAGCCTGTTGCAAAAAGGGGTTTACGGCAAAAGGGGTTTGAGCACAGTGTACAAGTTTCCTAGTTTAGTTATAGTCCGTAATGACTATGAGGGTTGCTCCCATCCAGAGCCCCAAAACCTGTTCCAATCATGAAGGCTCCCACATTACCCAACCTCCCGGTCCCAGCATGTGTCGTGCCTGGAGCATAGTCGCGATGTCTCGAGAACGTCCTTGCCACTTGCAGGGTGAATGAGGCGACTAGTATTTACCTGTAAGTTTTGTAAGTTTGACGTTCACTAGCCGTCCCTGATAGGTCTGCAAGCATGGACGAGGCTTCTGCTTTAAGTGCCGGGAGAGCATTGTGTCAATCCTGATACTCGGATCCAGCACTCGAAAGCTTCGCAACACCCGCTTTTTCTGCTGTACGCCAGAAAGGCTTGTAGCTAACCGAAATCTATGTGGACCAACAGCCGCAAGCTATGAGGCACTTGCAACTACCCAGGCGTCCTGAGATGCCGTGTTGGATAATCTTCCTGAATTTTCATGAAATCATTGAGAGGCCCCGTTCAAAGCTACACGTGAAAAAGCAACATGCGCACTATATGTATGTGTAGATGATACAAACAGAGATAAAAGCCTAAATGTACATGGGCATCCGCACGTTGTGGACGTGTATCTAATTACAACCAATCAGTTTGTTTGTTTTAGCTTCCAGATCTCTCGAACCTATATGTACCCTAAATCCCAAACCCTAAACCCTAAATTCGAGAGTGAGTGCTGAAACCCTAAATCGTGTCGTATACGTAGACCCAAAGCCGCAAGAAGGCTGCATTCACCGACTCCCGCATGCTCGCGGGGCGCTTCTTGCCAGAAGACTGCGTTTTCAGGGATTTTAGGTTTGGACTTGCATGGGCAGGAGTTAAGTTTTGCCAGAGGGTTCTTTTAAGATCCTCTAACCAGGGGCTGGTATGAAGGTTCCATGAAGACTCTGGATAAGTCCAGGGGGTCTTGCGCTGAGATGAAGATTTAGCGTCGGTGTCCAATGCTTGCGTTTAGGGTTTGCCGAGTCGAATCGCCCTGGCGAGGCAGGCTGGATAGTGAATACCCAATAGGTCACAACATTAGAACATTGATTCCTAAATTACTAGCCTACAACTCCTACTATCCTGCACTGAACCCACATACTGATTTATAGTAGATAGCTCGGGCGCTGCTAAGGGATACACTCGTCGCCGAAGTCCTTTACAGCTTCAACTTGCGCCGTGAAGTGTGACATACGCCAACGTTGTGCAACTGCTTGGTTGGGATGTAGGGTTCAGATGTTAGGGTCCGTTTCCGGTGCAGGGTATAGCCGTGACAGGGGTCTCAGATGGAGAGATGTTGACCTGCCACCGCTCGCCCGGATGGCTCATTCCTGCAACTCTCATAAACCCTAATGGGGCTAAATCTAAGCAGCGTTGTCATAGAAGATGAACTTGGTACTTACCCCGGGGCTCATTTTTGTATAAGAGTTTCCACCGATGCAAAACTGAGGAGGTGCTTGTTTCACTTGTTTTGGAGTGTTGCAGACGACATAGGCAGGCCCGGAAGCCCCAAAACTCTCAAAGCCCGAAGCACAGGAGGTGCTCGGTTAACCTCAGACCGAAAGCCCCTTTGTAGTAGAATCTTTTTGAAATCAGTGAGCCCGCGTTTCGGAAGGGCCCTTGAAAAAGTTGATGCATTGAGGTTTCTACAGGCTTCTGAACAAGGCCTGTAGAATCTGATGGTGAGAACAGCGTTGTGGTGCATAATATGATGAATTCCAGAGTATAGTGTACTGTGACTCTACAGCCTAGTATACTAACAATATGGAATATTCAGTACACTGGAGATATCCAAAGAGAGAGAGAGAGAGAGAGAGAATGAGAGAGAGAGAGAGAAAGAGAGAGAGAGAGAGAGAGAGATTGAGAGAGAAAGAGAGAGGGAGAGAAACAGAGAGAGAAATGTGCATATATATATATATATATGTATATGTATTTATGTTTTTATCTTTGAAATTACTTATGTATTTATGCATGTCTGTACATATTATATATTTATACATGTATGGATATAGGCTGCTGGGACTTTCGACGCCCTGCAGAGCCGAGGCTTGCTCCACTACTTCTCACCAAGCCCGAGCGCATCGCCGGACGATGCCTGGTGCGGCTGGCACAACGTCGGGGGGCCCGGGTCCCTTAAGGGAGCTGCGCTGGCGAACCTGACCTTAAGCCCGAACCCCTAGGCCCCTAAACCCTAAACCCTTCACGATCATGGGGGGTTCGGGGTTTACTGGGTTTGGGGCTTGGGGTTCAAGGGTCTATGGGCCAGGGTTTTGTGTTTTGTAGTTCCGGGGCCTGCCAGGGCGGGTTCAATCTAGAAACTAGTTTGTTGGAAGGATTTGGAAGATGAGAGCTAGGTTTCAGATCCTTTAAACCCCGTACCAGAATCCTCGCCAAGCTCGGTCGAGTTGTGAGTTCTTACACCCCAAATCCCGAAACCCTAAGCCCCAAGCCGTAGTCTCTTTGAAGCCCGCGAATCTGCGAACAAGGACAACAGCGTCATTACCGGCCTTGTTCCGGCCCTGTGGCTGTACGAGGCGGGACCCTAGCCCTATCGAGGTACCAACACAGTATATAGTACTTATGTACCTGGAGGCACAAAGTATCAGCTCTCAAAGGCAGAAAATATCGATGAGACTGGATCTTAGACCCTATGGGTATAACCCCCTAAGCCCTAAACATCGGTAAGACTGGTTCTTACACCCTTTGGGTATGAACACCTAAGCCCTAACATCGTCAAGACTGGTTCTTAGACCCCTTGGGTATAAGCCCCTATAGGCACTAAGCTTCCTCCGCCTCCTGAAGCTCGGGGCTTGGTCTTACAGAACAGTACTCCGAGCTGTGTGTAATGACTCTGATCCATGAGCTCCCGTTGCTTTACGGGCCTCTTGGCCCCAAACTCAATAAACCCTGCGGAGCCTTGCCTGCTTTGTGCGAGAGTGAGAGACGAAACCCTAATGATGGGTGATCTGGCGAGACAAACGGGGTTGTTTTGGTCGATGCTGGCATACTATATTACGGGCTATCTGATTCACCGCACAACTTTGGAGCAGGAATCGGGCGAGGAAGTGGCGTCGTCCACAATTTCTTCCTCGGGCGGCCTATACGTCAGGCAGCCATGATGCGACATAGTGGCTTAGCATTACCTGTGTTTCGGAATTGAGGTTGCTGACATTACTCGTTCAGCGACCGCGGTCAGCTTGCCAGCCATTTGCGCAAGACTGTCCAGTCGGCGGCATTTGTAGAGTCGAAAAGGCCAGGCAGGAGTCTCAGCATCCCCACAGGAGTCGAGAACCACACTAGGCCACTACGCAATATCTTGTACTGCCATACATGTTTTTGGCCTTCCTCAAGCTAGGCATCCAACAGTTGAGTGAAAGAGACCATATCATTCACGCTACGATAAAACAACGCATTGAGCTGGTTTCGGGGACAGCTTTTGAAGGGCTGGGAGGAAAAGCTCAACGCCGCTAGCCCTAAGGGTCCATGTGCCCGGTACATGGCGGTACCATATAGTACATGCTTTGGCCCAACGTGTCTGCGTGGGCTTTAAATCCAAAGTGTGCGTGTGTGTATATATATATATATACACCATATGCTTACATGGACTCTTAAGGCAGTCCCATCATCGACAAGTTAATCAGTTGGCATTTGAGATATTTTTGGGGCAGTATGCAGCCCTCCAATTGCACTCGCGGTCTGGCGCAACTTTCGGCAGTCCAGCTTGGACGAATGTGCAGCAACTTTCGGGCATCATGAGGTGCAGTAAGATTTCCCTAGGCTTACTACAAGGAGTACTAGAAGTCCTGTAAGGGCTACTTTGAGGGCTCCTCCTTTTCTAGGAGTACGAAAGCCCTTGTGCAGGATAGTCTTCGGGCACGAAAGCATTCCATGCCTTCGGGTAGGTGCGACTTAAGACTACGGTGTGAACGTTCGTAAACCGTCAGCGCAAACCGGAAACGGAGAACCCCAAACCCAACAAGCCCTACCCGCAAAAACCTCTATAACCCTGAGCCCTATCAACGCCAACCCCTATGAATCCGGCCCTAAATCCAATCAACCTCGAACCTAGGTTCTCGTCGGATACAGTTTTACATTGTTGTTATAATAAAACCCAATAAGGACTAATTGTGGTAATTCTTAGTTTAGCCGCAACAGGGAACCCCGAACCTTATGAAGCCTAAGCCCTACCTAAACCCCCCAAAGTAGGCAAAATAATGGCCCAAAACCCAAAAAAGGCTGTTTGTCTACATACATTTAGGGTCCAGGTAGAGTCCTGCCAGGGCCCGAGACCGAAGTGTGCTGCGGGTGGCGTTGCCCAGCGACTGCTTAGGCCGTGTAGTTCAGGATGTAGGGTTTAGGGTTTATAGGGTTTAGGGTTGTAGTTCATGATCTGAAGTCACTGCTGTGGGCTATCAGTCCGGTCGAGATCTGACAAGGCCGTTGCAAAAAAAGGATTGTAGTTCAGGATTTTGGGGTTATAAGTTTTAGGGTCGAGGCGTGGGGGTGTTTTGGGCTTCGGGGTTCAGGCGTTAGCAAGTTTAGGGGTTTACAGGGTTCAAGTCATTGGCTTCAGCATCCCTTAAGGTAGGGTCTTACACGGGTGTTCGGGATTTATCGGCGATTTAGGGTTGTGGTGCTTCGTCCCATTCCCGCGAGATAGGCATATGTTATAGGGTAGTCAATCATTCCTGAAGTTTGGGGCTTTTGCTCGATCCCGAAATGTAGTACCTGGTACTGCTATCCAGAAACGGTTCTCTAAATTGGCGGGGTGTGCTTAGGTCCGCAATGTAGTACGGCACCCTTATCAAAAGTACTCCCGAAGAGACCCTTACTTAGAGAAGTACCTAAACCCTAAACCCAAAACCCTAAACCCTCCCGGATATGGGCTGCTGAATTCGGAATTGGAAGTTGCTGAGTTCAAGTCATCCAAAGCAAGGAGTGCCCTGCAGTTAATCTAGGGGTCGTAGCCATTAGACTAACTGGAATATAGGGTTCCTTTTTGAGGGGATTTCTTCAAGGTTCTACAAGAGATGTATGAAAAGGGTTCTGTCATGTCGGGCTCTACATAAACTGGATCATATTGTTGCGGTGTATTATTGCACCACATTGATATTCGGGATGCTCTTACTTATAAATGCCCTGATCCCTAGATCTGCTGCCGTACGGGTTGTAACGGATGATTGTACCTCGAAGACCAGACAAGACTCAGCAGTCGGAACCTAGAAGGGTTGAGGGGCTGTGTCTTGGGCATGGGAGTGCGGCGTTCCGGCGGTTATCACACAATATTCAAGATGCGTTTATGTGTTCATCACCTTTGGGTGGCGCCTGGGAATGATGGATGTAGCCACGACGTTTGGGCGAGGTGCACCGGGAGTTCAGGGTTGAGGGAATCGGGCGTAAATCGTTCATGGCCCACTACCAGTGTCCGTATAAGCTCGCAAAAAATCTGCTCTCATTGGACTTCAATATTACCTATAGTCTCCATTGTAGTTCCGCTTTTTGGCTTAACCGGTTTAAGGAACTACAATGGAGACTATTGGTATGTTCTATAGTGCAAGGAACGGCCCGGCTCCGGTATGGGTTCAACTGAGGATGCAGGGATCCTGCCAGGCTTCCAAATCGGCGAGGCTGCGCAGATCCTTAGCGGAGGCGGCTGTGATTTTGTTTTCGGATCTTCGCAATGTAAGGCATTATATACCCTAGGCCCTGAAGCCCGAAGCAAAAAATACACCCCAAGTTCAAGTTTGGCCTCAACCCTAAGTGGAACGGATCTTTCTTTTCATGCAAGGCAACCTGCGTTTTCGCGAGGCTGTAGCTCTTTAAAGCGGAAACGGGCATCCCCAAGCTCACAAAGACACCAACAGAAGCCATACAAGCCTTGTTCGGTTCCTGTATTTTTAAAAGTCGCCTGGCCAGTGCAACGGCTGCAAAATTCGGGCTGCATGTCGAGCCTGTCGAGCCCTAAACCCTAAACCCTGACACATCCGATTTAGAACCGGCCGTAGCATGTGCTGCAGGGTTTCGGCCTCCCTCAGCGAGCGTTTTTATGTAAAGGCTTTCAAACCCCGAATCGTCCTTCAGCTGCGGCCTTCAACTCGCCTTGAGGCGCACATCGCAAGGAGCCTCTACCGCAGCTCCCTGTTAAAATCCTGATGAGCACCCTCAACCCCGAACCCCAAACCCTGAGCCTGCCCTGAAGCTTCAAACCCAAACCCTGAAGCCTATCTTTCACTGTCAGGCGTGCTCGTTGCAACTCCTCACCAAGTGCGGTCTCACCAGCGATCACCCGGAGACGAGGCCAGCTCTGCATTCATTATCTTAGTTCCCCAATACCCAACCTTTAAGCTTTTTGGGTTCTTATAACTTAGTAGTAATCTGAAAGTTTAACCTTTTATTTCCCTGGCTTATCGGGGAAGTAAGTTATACAAGCAGCAAGCAGGCTCTTTTTATGGCTAAAGGGTTTCCAGAAGCGGCTTCTAGGGGTTTAATATGGGGTCGGAATAAATAACCTCATTGTGGATCATTATACTGTACC
This sequence comes from Symbiodinium sp. CCMP2456, assembly GCA_905221635.1. NCBI lineage: Eukaryota > Dinophyceae > Suessiales > Symbiodiniaceae > Symbiodinium > Symbiodinium sp. CCMP2456. The sequence continues at coordinate 80,278 of CAJNDV010031997.1, read as the reverse complement.
ATACCCCCCAAACCCACCTAAACCCTAAACCCTAAACCCTAAACCCTAAACCCCAAACCCTTCTATGATCACTTATAAGGCCCGTGTATTATCATCCGAGCCAGAGGGCCCGTCAGTCAGGGGTTTATAGGATTTAGGGTGTATGGTTCAGGGTGTAGGGTTGAGGACTTGTTCTTCAAGTCTTCTTCGTAGTGCAGAGGGTCCAGCGTTTGAGGTTTGTTGTTAGGACTTCCCCTCAGAATCAGCTGCTTTCCCGCATCGAGCAAGATTCCGCACACCATTTGGAGAGGACCCATGAAAAGACCACGGGGGTCGGATACCCGGGCTCTATCAACAGTTTAGGGTCTAGGGTTTAGGGTTTCCTAAACCTCCCAAAAGTACGTAAAATAATGGCCCAAAACCTTTAAATGGCTATGATTCTACATACTTTTGGGGGTCCTGGTTACGGTTTCTTAAAGCGCGGCGAAAACCTACAGCCCCTCGACTTAGAGACCCTGGCCCTGACCCCAGAAGCTTCGAAGCTGTTCTCCATCTTCGCCACTGGGGAGGATAAGGGACTATAGGGCTTAGGGTTTAGGAATAAAGAACTTTAGGGTTTGGGATTTATAGGGTTTAGGAATAATTGACTACACCTATAGTCTCCATTGTAGTTCCTTTTTTTTGGTTTAACCATTGTTATGTTATGGATCCTATAAGGTAACCCAAAAAAGGAACTACAATGGAGGCTATAGGCAACTTGGCTAGGTGACTGCGTGTTGACCTCTTATGCACAGTCTTGGTTTTGGGATATGGGTGTTCTGGAGTTCAGGGCTCCCTCGTTCTTTCTTGTATTCAGTATGTTCGATGTTGTATGTAAACTGCCGTCCAGCCCGCTGGCTTCGTATCTTCTGACACTCCCATGAGGGCGTGCTGTACTTGCCAATCGGCGTGGCCAATCAGGGCCATGGTGCGGAGACTCCAAAACACAGAACGGGCTGAGGATGTTGGGTTTTGGGCTCATATGTGCCACGATGCATGCTTTGGGAAAGGAACCTCAATGCAATGGCAAACAGCAACTTTGTGTGGTCATCTGAAGCAAAAAACAGACGAGCACAGGGATAGCGTTTTTCGCCTGCAGATGGGGTGGTCACCAATCTGTGAGTTGCCCACATGAAGCAGATGCGCGGTCATGGTTCTGATGTCGCCACGCAGCTTGTGTTTGGGTTTAGGGTTTAGGGTTTTAGGGTACAAGTTGACCCCGCCTGAGCTGTGGGGTTGCGATAGACTTATTTGCATGTGGGCTTAGGGTCTGAGCTTCAGTGTGATTGTGCTCCGGTGGCACCTAAGGCACCTAAAACTCTAATCCCTGAAACCCTAAACCCTGAACCCTAAACCCTGTACAATGGTTATTTAAGGTAACGGGATTGAGGGTCCCTCTTAGGGGTCCCTACTAAAGTCCTTAGATAAACCCTGAATCATTTCCAATGGCCCTCCAACCCCCGTAAGAGCTGAGTAGAAGAACGTCTCTTATGGACCCTTTTAGCGACAGATAGCCCCGACCGGTCCATGTGCCCCTATATATAGGGTCCAAAAAGGGTTCTCTACAAGGCTTCCCTTAAGGATTCGATAAGGGTAACATGAGGGTTTAGGGTATAAGGTATAAGGGGCCATGTACAAATATTTCATATACCTTGGCCCAAGTATTTACATAAGGACTACTTCCAGGCCAAAGCATGTACTTTACGCGTACACTGACTCCTAGGATTTATATACATCTGACAAAGACTCCCCACACCCAAAACGCCGTGAAGACGGAGGTATCATCAGAGAACCCAAACCCCTTAAATAAGAAATATACCTTAAATCATCATACTAAGTCCCCTATAATTTGAGGTATGTTCCTTATTTAAGTGGTATTGGGTTCTCTGGGTAACCAGACCTAGAAAGCCAACAGGTTGATCGCTGAAAACTCTTCAGCCCTGTGGTTCGTAGCCATCTCAAGCCTTTGGCTGGCATAACTCGTGCTGTAGCGAGTTCTACTTGTGTTGAGGGTTTAGGGCTTAGGGTTAGTATTATCCAGCTCTAATTCTGCTTAGGGGTTTAGGGTTTAGGGTCGGTTTAGGGTTAAGGGTTTAGGGTTATCGCCCCAGATCGTTCGCTTTACTTTCGAGTACGAAAGACCTTTAAGGAGGCTTGCATGAGCTCTGTCCTCCAGGCCATTTGCCGCGAAACCTTCGCGCTGTCTCCTGCCTGAAGAGTGATGCCTCTTGCGTGAGGATGGCTGCTGCAGACTCCTACCAAAAAGGCTCTAAGGACTCGCATGTTCGCGCTGTTGGGTTTGTGGGGGTCATTTTCAGCCGTAGGGCTGTAAGCGGAAGCTTCTGATCGACGAGTTGATCCGGCTCTTGCAGTACGGAGCAGGTACATGTTGCTAGGGCTTAGGGTTTAGAAGAGGCAATGCTGGCAGTCATCAAGTCCGCATTCAAAAAGGGTTCATATGGTAATTAGGTGCCATACCTATAGTCTCCATCGTAGTTCCTTTTTGGGGTTACTTTAATGGACCCTGAATATAAAACTGGCTAAACCAAAAAAGGAACTACAATGGAGACTATAGGCATACTCTCTTGGATCCTCAGGGGCAACACAAACCAGGTTCCGCAAAGAGTTTGATTGGCTTGGAGCCTGCCCGCGCTTCATCCTGAGTGAGATACCAATTTTCCTAACCTGCTGTTTAGGGTTTGGGGGGTTTAGGGGTTTAGGGTTTAGCTTTTTAGGGGTTTAGGGTTTAGGGTTCCTGGTTACTTGTGGCTTCTTTCATGCAGTAGCCTTGTCAGGATCAATAAATGTCCCCATGCTATGAGGCTTCAGATAGAATCTTTGGGCCACCCTAAGCGCTCATAAATAGGCCCAGCAGAGAACCTTGAATCCTTTAGTAACTGTTGGTAATGACTACAGTGCTCTGCTAATTCCCATACCAGATAGCAGCCTTGCTAGCCACCCCAAAACCATATCGAGGATGGAAACCCCTAAACCCTGAACCCTAAAAACAAAAGAACCCTAATTTAAGCGCTGACACAGAATACCGAGCCAATCTTCCGTGAAGCCTGGAGCCCAGGTTCATAGAGCCGCAGTGGGACGCCCCCATTGGCCCACCCAAGGGTGTGGGCTACGACGCCGCGAGTGTGCCCAGCATCCTTCAGTGAGTTTTCGCGGTGATGGAGTCAGTTTTCGCCCTAAACCCTAAACCCTAAACCGGGTCACATGGATCGTCAGGGGTTTCGATCGCCTTTGGGGGTGGGTTTCAGTGCCATTGATCATATTGGTTGCAGCCTGAGGCTTTCCAAACTTTCGGCTTTCGACAGAAACCAACATAAACCACCAGCCGGATCATCAAAGGTGTCTTGAGGGTGCACAGGCCCCGGCATGAGGTTTCCCAGCACCCTGGACATGTTCAGAAATGCACAGTTCCAAACATCGACGTCTTTCATATTTCAGCGGAGGGTTGTCAAGGGCTTTCGGGTGTAGGGTTTGGGTCATGGATCAAGAATGCTTAGACTGAGCCTCAATTCTGAGAGCTGCTGATTCAGACAGCAGGGACGAAGGGCTTCGACATGCTGTTTGCCAGCGGATAATAGGACATCTTTTATCCTAAACCAAAAACTATAAGCCCTAGGCCCCTAGACAGAGAACTTTGTTGCGGCACCTTTTACTCAGCAACAGGGCCCTTTCAGGAAGGCAGGCGCTGTCTGGCAAGTGTTGCCCTGAACCACAAGCCCTAAGCTTTTTTTGTAATAATCGTGCTGGTTATATGAAATATGGGTAGTTGTCTAAATTAGGGTCCTTTTTATATTCAGTATAGCTGAGTGGATACACTTTACATTTTTTGGGATAAGATTACTTTCTGTGCAACTGAAAGTGTACACTTTTCTGGGCTTATGAACTCAGCAACCAAGTATACGACTGCCGTGCTATTTTGGGGACCTGTAGAAAGGCACCCTAATTTAGAGAACTGCCCATCTGTTCATCATCGTACTTGTTTCATTATGGCCCTGAACCTTGAGACGGCTTCAATTCGTTCCCTTGAGTTGACTGTCAGGTTTACCTTGTAAATGTAGGGTGGTGGATTCGAAACTACAGTGCGCTACCCAAGGTGCAGGGACGGTGTCGAAAGATAACCGACCCTACTTAGAGGCCCAGGAGACTTAGTAAATAGGTTATAAGTAGAGTTGTAAGGTGCCCTAAATGGAGTTATCCCAATCATAACCCTACTTCTAACCGACGTGCTACGTCCCCTGGGGCTCCACGTAGCATCTCGAGGTTTAGGGTTGTACGGTTGTTATATCTCTCACGAACGCGTCTATATGCCCGGAGCCCTAAACTGCTAAGTATCACCCTAGTATCTTCAACCCTCAGCGTTGATCATGCTACTGGTACCCTAAAGCCGTATTATGATACCCTTATGCTAACCCTTTTGGGAGCTCTTGCCAGTCTGGAGCCATGATATCGGGGCCTCAATAGCTACTATAGAGCAGAATACATGTCCTTAGGGACCCCGATTGATATTACATTAAGTATGATATACACCAAAAGCCAAGTCTAATTCTAAAGGGGCCCTAAGTTGGTGTCATGCGCCTAGTTGGTTTAGGACACTGTGCATGGCACCTTGCCCCCCAAAGTTCCCCAGCCCTGCAGGTAGTAGCAGCTGAGAATAGGGTGTTGGGATAAGACGTATGTGTTGGGATAAGACGTATGTGTGTGTGTATGTATATATATATATATATATAGATGGAAGCGCGCGTGAACGGACTGCAAGCACCCAAGCCGACGTGAACAAACTGATGGGTGAGACGCTGCAGCAAGGCAGAGGAGGTCTTACAAAATCTCTGGACGCAGTTCAGGCCGCTGTGGCACCATGGGTGCGGGCTTCCGTGGACTGTGCTGGCGTGGTTGAGACCAGGGCGATGATGGAGCTGGTGAAGGAGTCCCTTCAGCTACTACAAGAGATCAGAGAGCGAATCCCCGGAGCGACCTCCGCGCAGCACGCCACCCAGAGAGGCTGCGCCGATGCAAGCCAGTACATCCCCCCAACCAGTCGGACACGGGCGTGGCACCTGCCACAACGATGCCGAAAGTCGACCTGAGCAGCAGGATCCCGCCACGAGTCGGCTCAAATGCTGACGTCGGAAGATGAAATCTCTCCAGGTCCTGTCTGTCAGGCAACCGCACCAGATGCCGAGCATTCAGTTTTGTAGGTGAGCTATGTGTCGATGTCAGTGGCCCAATCCCCCTGCTCCGCCTGATGCCTACTCAATGCCATGTTGTATGCTGACCGCCACCACAACTTGTGCATGCAAACTGTCGGTAGGCATGTTTTCATCACGTGCAAGTTGGGTCGCCGGCGCACTACGCATGAGATATGTTGCCAATGCAACTGTGCTGCAGGTGCATGGCCCTGCTTGATATGTGTATTCGCACGTGAAATTACTGCGCCTCTCGTGTGGTGATGTGATGGATGTCTGCTACTCCACAGCGACATGTGGGGTAAGGTGGTGGTTTTACGGGGTTAGGTTCGTACATGCATTATGCGAGTTACTTCGCTGTCTTGCTTCCACTGCTGACATGTCGCTGGCGTGTCACAGTAGAAATCTCCACCTCATGAATCCGTGCCTGCCGACGTGCGAGTGTGCGAGTCGAAACCTCAAGGTCCTTAAGGAGGAGGAGCAGGAGTTGATACCGCCACTCTCAAAGAGGCTGAAGAGAGGCTCATCTTAATCCAGTGTTCGAAGCTCGTGCTTCTAGGGTTAGGCTTACCGGAACCGGTTTCAGGGTCCATGTAGGGTGACGTATGCTTTCAGGAGTTTGCATTCAAGGGTTTGGGGTGCTCCTGAAATCTGAGCACCTGGATTGGGCAGGTTGACGAGGGGTTCCTGTTTCCCAAAAATGCCGCGAAACCCGAATTCTGGACTCTTTGCCGGGGTAGACTTAGGTCATGCTCTCGCAAGGCAAGCCCCGAAACGTATGACCCCTCAGTATGACATTGTTGTTGCTCTAGGCCGAACCTAATTTTCGAATCGTAGCAGCAACCGAAGCACGTCCAAGTACACGATCTTGAAGTTTGTGCATGTACATCCACCCCAAAAGCCCTGAGTAATTTTTCGAACCAGGGTTCAGCTTGGGTGCTTCAGAGCTTGTAGTCCGATCTGACGAGGTTTCGGTACCGGTGTACACCTAATCTGGTGCTCCGAATGGCCCACGTTGTAGGCACAACTTGTAGATTTGGGGCACCAGAAGGTGCGGAATTGACAAGTTTGAAGCTTCAAGGCAGACAAGCTTTTCCCCCCAATCCCCCAGAGCATAATGCCAAGGAGCACCACCCGATGTCTCTCCTGTGGTCTTTGGCGAGTACCTGGGGAGCTCGTTTGAGGAGTACTATAAGCACAACAACTGACGCAGACTCTGCCGTCAAACCTCTCACTCACTTCTCACCTCACTCATCTTTGGTGAGCTCAGGGCTCGGGGAGACCCACCCAAAAAACTCCCAAAATCTCGAAGAAAGGTCGAGCCTCAAGGATATACCCACCTATGCAGCCTGAACCCTACTTCCCTGACGGAATCCTGATTGGGCAACCTGTGCCGATCTAACCGGACACTTGCAACTTGAGTTTCCCTGTTGCACTAAGCCCGGAATGCTTCAAATAGGCACGGGCTCTGAGACCTTGAAGCCTGGTGTCGAATACTTTCTTTCGGTTGTGCAGGGATGCTTAGGGTTTCGGGTTTCTGATGAAAGAGCTGATCGTGTAGACAGACATGGACTTGCACTTCACTTAAGCTATACCTACGTTACCTGGCTTTTGTTACAGGTGAGACAATGCGGTCATTTAGCCCCGTGTGCAACTGTGTTTTCAATGGCCCTGTACGTAGGAAGGTTCAATTGGGCTGTGCATTCTGGCTAAAGCTTTGAATGCTTAAGGCTGACTGTATCCTTAGGGGCTGAGTAGGTAACCTTCAACTTTTTCGGGCTTTTATAATCCTACTATAACTCAAAAGGTTAACCGTTTTGGGGCTAAGGTACGCAGCCCCTATAAGTACCGCTCAATTTAGAGATCTACAGAGCTTTGTAACAGACGAATGCTCAATAGAGTCGATAGTCTCAACCCCAAGCCATGAACACCTCAATCTTTACAAAGACAAGCCCTAGACCCTGCTTCTTCAAGAAAGCCTACACCCACAAGCCCTTACTATAGAGGCCGGAAAAATTAGCTGTATTATTCCGTCTTGTTGCTTCCTATGCCAACCGTCTCAATCGTATAGCATACCCACAAGACCCGATTCCCCAGCCGCTGACCTCGAGCCCCTGAGCCCCAAACTCTAAGCTTTGAGCCCCTAAGCCCTAGCACTGGAGCCCTGGAGCCCGAGCTTTAAAGCCTAATGTAGGGTTTAGGGTTTAGGGTTTAGGGTTTAGGGTTTAGGGTTTAGGGTTTAGGGTTTAGGGAACCTGATTAAGACACCCTGGCCCTAGAGCCCCAATATACTAGGGTTCATATGAAGAACTCTACATAATAGAGGCCCAGGATGTCTTAATCAGGTTCCCTATATTAACCCCACACCGCAGGCCTTGAGCCCCTCAGCCCTTGAACCCAAGACCGCGACGCATGGCTCAGGGGCTGAGTGGGTAACCTTTAACCTTTTGGGGCTTAATAGAATCCGGCCAGTATAGCTCAAAAGGTTAGCCTCTTTCTGGGCTGAGGTACTCAGCCCTTAAGGAGCCCCTAGGCCCTTAACCCCTAAACCCTAAAGCCCTAAAACCCTAAACCCCTAAACCCCTAAACCCCTAAACCCTAAACCCCTTAACCCTAAAGCCCACCCCTAAACCTTCAACCCCAAACCTTCAACCCGCAGCCCCGACGTCTCCGACGTAGCCGGCCTTCCCAAGAAAGCAAGCCGCTTGGGCTTCGAATTCACCAAGTTTCCGACGGGCCCATGTGGGTAGTTTCCTAATTTAGGGGCCGTACTATACTGGGGACCTAAAAAGGGACCCTATTTTAGAGAACTACCCGGGTGCATGTAGAGGAGCCGAAGAAGGGTTCGATGTAAGGGGTTCCAGAAGGGTACCATAACGGTCAAGGGTGCAAGGGTTCATGTACCCAGATAGGATATAAACAAATGAATAAATAAATAAATATATATATATATATATATCCGAAATCAGTAGTCCCTACATAGGTACTTTAGGGCCGAAGCATAGACCAGAAGAGCACATGGGTTGATCTCTAAATCAGGCTCCTTGTTTAGGGGTGTTTTGTAACCACCTCTTTTGGGTTCTCCAAACAGGGACCCTCATTTACGGAACTACGAACACGGACCCTTCAGGAGGGAGAGCCGGGCTCATGATTCCAGCTGTGCTGATGCGCTTTCGTAGATTAGGGTTACAGGGTTTAGGGTTTAGGGTTTAGGGTTACAAGCCCTTTTCGCGAAATCCGATTTCAGAAGATCCAAAATACGAAAACCCCCTTAACCCTAAACCCCAATCATGTGGGGAGGCTTCCCTGCTTGTGCGAGAGTGAGAGACGAAACCCCAATCATTGTACACCCTTGTAGATAATCCTTAGAACATTGTGTTATACGAGTCTGAACTAAAAACCCTTATCATCGAATAACCCTAAGCCGTAAACCCCTAAACCCTAAACCCTAAACCCTAAACCCCTAAACCCTAAACCCTAAACCCTAAACCCTAAACCCTAACCCCAAGGCCCAAAGGATCCCAAAGCCTGGGCCTGAACAACACAACGCACAAAACCTTGAACAGTTCTTCCTTTCATACTTGGAGGCCCAGGGGACTTAGTAATTAGGTTATAAGTAGAGTTATAAGTACCCTAAATGGAGTTACCCCAATTATAACTCTACTTATAACCGACTTACTAAGTCCCCTGGGCCTCCAAGTAAGGGGGCCTGAGATGCCCTCAACCCTAAACCCTTCTGGTACCCCTTAAAGGGATCCCTGTATGGAACAAACCCTAAACCCGTTTGGTACCTTTTAAGGGTACTACCCTTAAAGGATCCCCTGTATAGAACGCTTTTGGGACTCTGATTGCGGGTATCTAGGGGCCTGAACAAGTACGACGGCTGTCCCTCAAGGTTCCTGAAGGCCACTATGCTACAATGTGGGAGTTTCCGAAAATAGGGTACCTTATTTTTGGGTCCTTATATTAAAGATCCTACTGTTTAGGGCTGCTATATTAGGGTCCCCTGTTTTCGGAAACCCCCATGTACATCAAAGCCCTATTCTAATTACAACTGCGCCTGCAATAAACCCTCTACCCACCCAATGCCTCTTCTCCCTGAAGCCCCTTACCCAAGACCCATATGGAACCTCCCCCCCTTGCCCCATGTTTTAAAGTAGCACCGAGCCGTGCATAGCATGGTGTTCTTGGGCACACAGGACTTAAAGTATGGATTTTGAGGCTCTTCCTGGACCCTAAAGCACCTACCTTTTTAGGGTTCCTTCTTATGAAATCTTTGAATAAGGCCCTTAAAAAAGGTAGGTTATTTGGGGTTAAGGTTAGGGTTGACTTTCTAAATCTCGTCGCCGTTTGCTTTTGGTCCCTGCTTTTCAGTTCGCAGAAGATCGGGGCTCTGTTTGCTTCCGAGCCGGTCAGACAGAAGCGGAGAGACTCCAGTTTTAGGGTTTAGGGTTTAGGGTCCCTGACCCTCACCAAGGACTCATATCTTAAGGCTTTTGGGCCCAAAGACCTTATTATATGATGAGGCTTTTGGTCTATTTTGATGCCGAGGGTTTGAGTTTTTGTGGTCCATGGGAGACCGAAAGTCATCTATACCCCTGGGCCTTGTAGTGCCCACAGGCCCATAAACAGTCGAACTCTTACAAAGCCTTAAAGCCTTAAAGGTAAGCCTTGGCAAAGACCTTTGCCTTGAAGTCAGCTGAGTAGGACCTGTAGCCCATTTCCCTTAGGGACGAAATGAACCCTAAAAAGGGTTTAAGGCTCATATACCATAGGGGTTCATAGTATATGGGACTAAGGCCCCTACATTTAAGGGTCATATACTATATGGTGATTCATGGTATAGACCATGGACAGCATTATCCCACCATAATTCTTCGCGAGTCATGTCCCCGAAGGCCGTTTAAACCCCAAAACGTTGATTGGGGTTTAGGGTGTTAGGGTTTAGGGGTTTAGGGTTTAGGGTTTGTGAAAAACGTGTGTTAGGGTTTACAGGGTCCTATAATCGGTATTGTAAGATGCAAAAGCCGCAACGATGACCTCGTGAGGTTGTGTTTCCTCCAACGTCATTGTACATCGTAGCTGGGAGACGGCACTGGAAACCCTGTTCATAAGGGCTGTATCTGGATCGTTATACAGATGTTGTATTAGTTGTATCTTCAAGGGTCCTAGTAAAGATTGATATAGCACCTTTGGGTACCCCCCTTTTAAAAAGGGGTTGCCTTGTCCCGCAGCTGACAAGAGCGAACTGACCAGTCGGACGAAGCCATTGTATCTTTTCTCCCATGTTACACAGCCCGCCCAGACTGTATCTCTGCAGGCTGAAGCCTAGAACCTCGAGCCTTACCCTCATCCCGACATACCCTACCACCCTGCCACTTTCGGGATCAATACACGGAAATCATCGTAAGGAGCCCCGCAAAGAGGTAGGTTCTGTTGGGTTCAGGTCCCTAAACCCTAAACCCTACACCCTAAACCCTAAACCCTAAGCCCTAAACCCTAAACCCAAAGCAGATTCAGGTCCCTAAGCCCTAAACCCTAAAATTGCTGTCCGGCGCGGTTGCAGTGGGAAGCCCTTGGCCAGATCAGTTCTGACCATCGCCGTCCGCCTGAAGCAACGCAGCCCAGCACTGATGAGCCCTAACACGCCACATGTACAAGTAGTAAGTATGTAACAGTATGTATCTAGTTTGGGGGTCCGAAGTCTATGAGTAGTACATATTTGGGGGTTTACAAGTCTACAGATAGTACCTACTTTGGGGGGGTTGAGTTTATAAGAAGTACCGACTTTGGGCCAAATGGAGTCTTCGGGGAGATATTGTTGTGTTTTTCTGGTTCGGAATTCTTGTTGTTTTATTGGGCTGAGTGAAGCAAGGGACCAGCTTTGGGGGAGGCAATTGAGGTAGAAGCGGAAGCAAAGCCGAATATGAGTCCCTAACCCCCCAGGTACCTGCTATTTAGGGTACTAGAGCCCCTAGGGCCCTATATAGTAGGTACCTGGAGGGTTAGGGAGTTTCATACAACCTTCAGCTGCTGTGTTTGTAAACAGGTTCTCTCGGACATCTCTTTTGGTTTTATTCCGTTTTCAACGGAAGAGGGAACGAACACCAACAGTTGGAAGAGGCTCCAAGAAAGAGCCCTGAGTTGGGGCTATGTCTGAGCATCTTAGAAGCTGCATTGTTTATCGCACGGTTTAGCTGATGCACACGAGGCAGCTGCTCGAAAACAAGGCATGTGCGTGTCTTGCTAGCCAATCTTGATTTCTCTCGCGCTTCTGCCAATGGCTAGCTGTGCATGGGGTGGGCTCCGCCAAGGTCGGCGGATTGGCGTTCAGGATTTGGAGTTTGCGGGCTCCGGGAATGTGGCAATGGCTCAAACGCAGCCGTATATCCAGATGACGCCAGATGTCATGCACATGTTCAGAACATGGCATCCGCTATGGTGATTGCGGAACCGCCTCAGCAATCTAAACCCCACATTAAGCCATTAAGCCCTCAACACCCCACAGATCTTCCAGTCTGTAACGGGTAGAGCTACCTTCGAATTCTAGGTTCAATTGTTCAACTAGTATGGCGGACAAGCTGCTGACGTCCACTGTTGCGAAACTTACATCGGGAACGCAGCCAGCTCTCGTGACCCAGCCAGGGCACAAAGCTCTAAAAGGATTTGTTGATGTGGTGGAGGCCCCACGGTTTGGACCAGACCCCGAGTCTACACTAAACATTGTGCCCCCCAAAGCATTACTAATACGCTAAACCTTATAAGCCTCAAGCCCCGAAGGGCCTTCCTATTATCCTAAACCCTATAAGACTTATATAGGCCAGAAGCCCTAGGAAGCCCCGAAGAGGCTTACTACTGCATTACCCTATAAAGCTTATAAGCCTTAGGCCAGAAGCCCTAGAAAGCTGTAGTGCAGCTTTCTCCAACGGACCTCGCGACGTGTCCTTGGGTGCTGGGTGATGACCCAGCTGCACTTTGCTTGGGGTCTCAGCCGACAGGGTTTAAGTACGGCTTGGGGATGCTTGCGGTGCAGGGTTTAGGGTTTCGGGTTTTGAGTATGGCTTTAGGACTTTAGGGTCTAGGCTTTATGGCGTAGTATCTGGAATGCAAGACAGAGCCACGGCTGTTAGAGGCGATTGCTTTGTGTTGACCGGCTTTTCTTAGGGTTAGGGGGCCGTCAAAATGTTGGGGTCCTTTTGGATGAATCCTTCAGTTAGGTGTCTACGGCTCAGGGTGCAAGAGTACTACTCCGACCCCTGGCTAGGCCATGTACATGTAGTAGATTTGCTTGAGGGCGAGGACGGTGCATGATTAGGGTATTTGCAGGTATTGCAGGAGGTTCTCCATCAAGCAGTTGCATACGGTACCGACTGCGCTCACCCCATCCTATTGCATTCTAGCTCGTCATTTCCCTTTAACATCTCAGGTTCTTATTGGAGTTTTCTTTGAGAGGGGCGGGCTTCGTAAGTAGGTTGCAAGCAAGATTTCAAAAAGCTCTTGATCCTGAATGCTTGGAAGGCCTATGTAGAGAGTGACTACAATGGTTGTTCCTTGGGCTTCCTCGATTTAAGTAGAGCAGGGAACGAAGAGCGGGACTGAGATGAAAGAACAAATTGAGCCCCTTAGTGTCCCAAAGACAATTTCACGGTTTTCATTTGACTTCGCTCGTAAACTGTTGTCATACATCGAACCTTTTATGGTCAGAGCCACTAGGTGGAAGCAAGCTAGAACTTCTGAGCTTGTGTCTGAAGAATGTTTTCGAAAATAACCCCAGTTGCGAGGCCCCCATGTGTAGATAGATGCATGCTTGTTTATGCATATAGAAGCGAGGGTGTGCTTTTTTACAGGCTGCTTGCCCCCTAAACCCTCAGCTTTATCGCGGGAGTTAGCCCTAGGAGAAGGACCCGGAATACCGTTCGAGCCTAAACCCTAAACCCTAAACCCCTAAACCCTAAACCCTAAACCCTAAGCCCACCACACCACGCATTCGCGACACTCGCAACCCTGAGCCCTGGGCCCTCCCGAATCGCAATCCGTGAGCCACAAAGTCTAAACCCTACACTATAAGGGCCTCAACAATTACCTATACTATTTTGGGGGTTCCTCATTAGAAGTATAGTATAATGGGTCCCAAAACCCTATGCTAATTATTGGAGGCCCCTACATTGAATCCTTTTAACCCTAAACCGTCTTATCGCTAAACCTTCAATGCCCTGAGACCTCGCCTGGATTGTCCGAGTTGTGAGAGTGTAAACGCTAAACTGTGAGCCATGCAGCAATGCTAGTCCCTAAACCCTAAACCCTAAACCGGGCATCCTCCTTGAGGCCCTGAGCCCGTGTAAAGCTTGAGGATTCGATGGGAAAGTGGGCCCCGGTGCGGGCATGTCTTGCAGACTGTAGAGCCCTAGCTAGCACCATATTCTTATAGGGCTTCATGCACAGGGGGCAAAGTAATGTTGCGATACTAGTTAAGCATCATATCCCAGCTGGATTCGTCATACAACTTTCCGATAAGATAGCACCCAAACCTCGTCCTAATTGAGTAGGGGCTCTTCTATGATTCTATGACCCTAAACCCTAAACCCTAAACCCTGAGTCGTCGATGCTTGGTAGAAGTTGTTTGGCGCTTCCGTCTCTGCCCATGCCAAGGCCAGCCATGCCTCCAGTAATGTTCCTTGGACATGCTTAGGGCTTTTCGGGTTTCGGGATTTAGGGTTCAGAGTTTAGGGGTTTAGGGTTCCGGGTTCAGGGTTTAGGGTTAGGGGTCGGGTTTAGGGATTTAGGGTTCAGAGTTTAGGGTTTTAGGGTTCAGGGTTTAGGGTTTAGGGGCGTCGAATCTGGGGATTCGGAGTCAAGACGACTGCGCCCGAAGCTATTTTGTGTTCTTGTGTGCCCGAGGTTTAATGCCGTGTCGTGCTTTGGGAAATTTGCGGTTCTCGCACCTTCATCGGTTGGCTCTAACCCTTCAAAATCTAAACCGTCCGCTCTCTGGCTTCTTTGAGGCTGTTTCGCCAGGAACCCAGACGCGTGGGCATGAATCTACCCAGGTTATACCTTAACCCCAAATAACCTACCTTTTTACGGACTTATACAAAGAATTTATAACCCTAAAACGGTAGGTTCCTTTTCGGGTCCAGGTAGGGTTTAGAGTTCAGGGTTTGGGGTTAGGGTGGGCCTGTGAGCCCCTAGAAGCCTCAAGGCCTAGCCGTAGACTCGCAGACGTCATGGTAAGACCTGAGATCTAAGCCCCCAAGCCCCAAAGCTCTATGACCTAATATGGGAAGACCCTATTTCCAAAACCCTGAAGCTTGAAGCCTTGATAAACCTCTACGGAATGTCTCGCGCCCTAAACCCTAAACCCTAAACCGGCTCCCCAAAACCAGGCCCTATGTGAACCAAGTCACGGGCGACGCGTCCTTCTACCCGCCCTTGCGCAAGAAAGGGCGGTCCGAGCTGGGTCCTCATTAGGGCTTAGGACGTTTATAGGGTTTAGGAAGCTTTTAGGGTTTAGGGTTAGGATACCTCGTTCAAAAGGGTTTAGGGTTTAGGGTTTAGGAAGTTTAGGGTTTAGGAAGTTTATAGGGTTTAGGGGTTTAGGAAGTTTATAGGATTTAGGGTTAAGGGGTTTAGGAAGTTTAGGAAGTTTATAGGGTTTAGGGTTAAAGGTGTTTAGGGTTTAGCATTGCAGTCCCTGCTCAAAAAAGGGTTTAGGGGTTTAGGGTTTAGGGGTTTAGGGGTTAGGGGTTTAGGAAGTTTAGGGTGTAGGGTAGTCTCCATTGTAGTTCCTTTTTGGGGATACCTCATAAAATCCATAGTAAATATTTGGTTAAACCAAAAAAGGAACTACAATGGAGACTATAGGTAGGGTTTCGTGTGGAAGGGTTGTGGTTCCAGATGTGGGTGTTTGGGTTTGAGACTGGAGCTTTGATGAAGTGAGGCTTCAGGAGGTTTGGTTCGGAAGCCTCAGCAACCAATGTACCTGTAGTCTCCATTGTAGTTCCTTTTTGGGGCTACCTTATAAAATCATAATTGGTTAAACCAAAGAAAGGAACTAACTACAATGGAGACTATAGGTAATTCTCTCTCTTTAACCAAACCGTTACTTTAGCTTGTCGGACAGCCTTACCCAGACCCTTTCGGCGGACAGACCTTTCAGCTAATGTTGTGTCATCATATCCACCTTTCGTCCCTACATAGCCAATACAGTTATACAGTATGCCCCAAAGCCCAGGTCGATCAGCAAGGCTCTTTAATGCGCGGAGTGTCGGATGTCACCTTACACTTACGGACGCGTCATCCGGATTTAACACGGACTGAAATCATAGCGTTTTCGCACCTAACAACCGGACCCTCCACGATCCCTTGCTTGAGGAACCGTCTGTCTGTAGATCGTGGTACCGCTCTGTCGTCAGGGATGATCTGAGTAGCTGGGGTTTATCATGGCTGATCTTTTTCCACAATAGTTGAAAAAAGTAAACTTTTCTGGGCTAGGGCTAAGGTAGCTCTTACGAGGAAATCCTGATTCCCAAGGCGCAGCGTGACGCTTCACCGTCTCATCGTCGACCCTGGAAACAGCGTGGAGGACTTGCTTCACAGATGCACTGGACAAGTGATGGGTGTTTCCTAGGGTTCATGTTCTAGTTCTGACTTCTATATAGACTGGAAAATGTATAATGTAGTTAAGCGCCCCAGGGATGAATGATTAGAGAACGAGTTTTGGGTGGAAGCGGCGTCTACCGGTGCAGCGCAGCACTTGATGAGAAATTCATTCGCAAATATTCGGTGAAGAATTAGATCTGGTCATCATCATCTGTACTGAGCTTCACCATACAAGTATGATAAAAGCGAGAGCTGCTATCAACATACAAGGAATTTCGACGTTAAACCCCCCTCTCAGGTATGATAGGTCCAGCCTTTACTGCCTTCTCGGTCTCGGACCCCTAAACCCTAAACCCCTATAAACCCTAAACCCCTAAGCCCCCAAACCCCTAAGCCCCTAAACCCTCAACCCTAAGCCCCTAAACCGTAGTGGGTTCCCTAATGTAGGGGCCTAAATAATTACCATTCAAAACTATTTTGGGGGTTCCTCATTATAATCATAGTATAAGGGGCCCCAAAACCTTATTCCAATTATTAAGGCCCCTATATGAAGCTCACAAGCCAAACCCCTATCCCCAACTCCTGGCCGAGCCAAGAACACACAAAAACCCCCGATACGGAAACGAATTCAGCAAAGACTGGATCCGGAAAGTTTTCAGCAACGAGTATTCATCCAAACAAAAAACAATCGAACCTTGTGCTCTAGATTGGCGACTTCGGATTTCATTGAATCTCACGACAATGAGATTAGGGTCAAGGTTGTTGAGGCACTACGCGCCGGACATGATACGCATAGACATAGACCTCAGTTTTCCGATTTTGATTGGTATATAGTTATTATTTGTAGATGGCTTGTCACTAAAGTCTTTAACGCGTCAACTCCCCAAACCCTAACTCTTGGCTCCTAAAGCCCTAACCCTAAGTCTTAAACCCCAGACTCAACAGTAATCCCTGCGGTGCGACTTGTCAGCTGGGCGGGTGGCAAAAAAAGTCTTAAACCCCCTAATATAGGGGCCGAAGTAATTACTAATACTGACTCTAATACTGTTTTGGGGCTGTTTGTCAAGATTAAACAAAACGATATACTGTACCCCAAAACCCTGTTCTAGTTAGTAAGGCCTCTATTTTAAGCCCTCCACGGCTAGTTGCTCGAGGCTTCGCATCGTCTCGGAGAACGCGCCCTTCGACACCGACAACTTGGCGGAAACCTCATATTGGCGTGGTTTAAGGTGTTGCTGCTGATAGAATGAATGCTTCCTGACAGGGTTACTATACAAGTTCCTTTGTTTAGTGGAGGGATCCGCAGGGATTCTTGCCCAGGGTTTGGGGCTGTAGTGGGCCTCAGAAAGTTGGAACATAATATAGGGGCCTTACTAATTAGAATAGGGATTTGGGGTACATCATGCTATAATCATAATAAGGAACCCCCAGAACCCTATTCTAATTATGAAGGCCCCTACATCAAGCTGCGACAAGGGTGATTCGTGCTTTGGCTCCATATACAGTACCTTGAGGGCGTGAAAGCAGCACGTTTCTTCCTGGGTTCCTAACCCCTATAAACCCTAAACCCCTAAACTCTCCAAACCCTAAACCCCTAAACCCTGGTGAAGCTGATCTTCTGACTGTATCACACCGACCTGAGACTATGGAACTTCGCCTGGCTTGTCCGAGTTGTGAGAGAGTAAAACACCCCAAACCTCTGTTGATTAAGGGTCTATAGGGCTTTGGAGATGTAGGGTTTCGGGCCCGCGGGAGGGGGCGAGGGCACCCTAGGGTTTAGGGTTTTTAGGGTTTAGGGTAGGGTTTAGGATTTAGGATTTAATTTGGGTTTCTGGTTTAGGGTTTGGGGACAACTTCGCTCGAACCTCCCTGCTGGAGTTTCCTACGCTCAGCAGTGAAGTTCAGCAGCTGTCTAGGTATCCTCTGACCTATGTGGCTGTGAGTATCCGTACACAGATGAGTTCATGATTTGTATGTGTTTATACGTGTATATGCACATACATATGTGTCACTGTTTCGTTCGTTGCTTTAGAGTGTTCGTTTATATATGTGTGCGTCTGTGTGTGTGTATGGGCGTTTTTAAATAAGCAATCAAAGAAATACCTACATAAATCAACACATCCACGTACACAGATAAATCCATAAGCAATAAGTTAAATTCAAGAACAAACACATATAGAGACATATGTACATACATGTGCAGATACATACTTCATGGATTGGTATAGGCAGATAAATAGATAGTTAGATAGATAGGTAGGTAGATGGATAGAAAGGCGGATACATGCATGCTCGGGCCAAGTGTTAGCCCTCTTTAGGCCAGGGAATCCCGCAACTCGGCAAGTGGGATGCTGTATCGGGCTGTATATATAACTCTGAACTGCTTGGGTCCTATGTCTGAGAAACGCAACAGGTTTAGGGGTTTAGGGTTTAGAGCTTAGGGTTCAGGTTTGGATCCAACCTCTTGGCCGGATCCGAAAGTTGAAACCCAGATGATTAACCCCAAGGCATTCTCTGTAGTTCCTACCTGGACTCCAAAAGTATGTAGAATAATAGCCGTTTAGAGGTTCTGGGCCATTATTTTACCTACTTTTGAGGGTTTAGGTAGAGGCTCCTTCATCGGGTTCCATAATGGGTTCCTCTAGAGATCGATTGTACTGGGGCCTATATCCTTGCAAGATCTCGGCCACAGATCCCAGCCCTACTTTCTGAAGTGAGGGAACCGCTATGGTGTTTAAAACCTAACCCTCCGACCCCCTCCAAGGAAAAAGAATCCTTGACAAGCCTTCAGACTGTCCTCCCACCTAGAACGCCCTAAGGCCCTGTAGACCCTGCACCCAAGCTCAGCATGGAGGCTTCACGCCAACCAAGATGCCTCTCTATGACTTGGGGGTAGCCGAAAATAGGGGACCCTTATATAGTGCCCTGAACAGTAGGATCCTTATTATATGGACCACAAATTTTGTACCCTTTATTTTCGGAAAATCTCATTTATGACTGCTTCCATGTTCAGGAGCTTCGCATTCTTTCAGAGCGAAACAGTCGTCTGTCAGGAAGCCCCGAACCCTTCAGAATTTTAGCGGATCCTTCTCCATTTTCTGTGATCTTAGGATCGGTTTAGAGCTACCCAACAACAAAAAGGAATCCCTTTGGAGGGATCCTAGCAGTTAAGCCTCTAAACCCTGCAATAACTGCCCCTAAACCCCAAAACCTAAACAACCCAAAACTTGAAGCCAAACCCTAACCTAAAGCCTGCAAGACGGTGCGCGCCCCAGCAGATTTACTTTCAGTGAACTCGAAGCATCGATCTCGGCTCGAGACGCCACGGATCTCTGCCGACGTGGGAGCCATGGAGAACGGAAAGGCTGGGGGGAGGGTTTAGGTGTTTAGGGGTCGGGGATTTAGAGGCTTTAGTGGTTTAGGGTTCAGGGGTAAAGGGGTTTTAGGTTTTTGGGCCTGGGCGGGGGCAGAGCCTCGACATAGGGGTGGTGGGGATTCTCAGGCAGCTTTTCTTCCGGAGGCCACGTTTTAGGGTTTGTCGGCTTGAATAGTCTTAAAGAGATTATGGGCTGCGGGCTTAGTAAGGTGTTTAACTTGATGAGCATGTTTCGTTTTATCTTTGTGCGACCCCGCTATGGACACTGTAAATTGTGCCAAATCTTCAGCTCGTGCGGGTCGATAGACTGTTTGGCTTCTTTGCGACTAAATGCCCCCCGACCAAAACCCTGCGGCAGCCTTATGATGGCCTGTCATATTGGCTTTTGGTGAATTTGCCCCTAGAAGTAAACTGTGCAAAACCACATTATTCAAAACCCACAATATCAACTCAAGTTGCTGGTTTAGAGATCTTAAGTGCATATGTTATGCTCTCTGTGTCTACATAGATACTACACATGTACCCTAAACCCCAAACCCTAAACCCTAAACCCAAACGTATCGCCCTCTGAAGGCCCAGAAGGTTGGCGGCGCAGGCCTTGATTGGTCGAGCCGCGGCGAGTTGTGGAGGGTTTCCTGGTTTAGGTCTTAGGGTTCAGGGGTGTAGGGTTTAGGGTTCAGGGGTGTAGGGTTTAGGGTTTAGGGGTGTATAACGTAGGGTTTAGGGTTCAGGGTTGTAGGGTTTAGGTTCTCGGGTTTAGGGTATAGGGTCTGGGCCCAGAAGGGTTTCCATACTACGCAGTAAACCCTAAACCCTCAAACCCTAGCATCTATACCCTAAAATGTGACAGAATGTTTGGTAAGGTCGTGCTTGATTCGTTTGGAGCCCGAGTGTTCTAGTAGTGTTTTGAGCTGTGTTAGATAAGGTCCCCACTACGGGTTTGAGGGCTCTGTGCGCACTTTGGCTGGCTTCGACGTTCGAGCTTGGACCCTCAAGGTTCAGGTGCCCAAAACAGCCTAAGCCGCAAACCCTAAAACCACGGTTTAGGGTTTAGGGTTTAGGGTTTAAGTGTAGGGTTCTAAACGAAAAGCCTATACAGCCCGAGGAAGGGTCCTCAGACTGCGGCTGTCGTTGGCTGAAGAACATTGTACTTCAGGTTTTTGGGTCCAAGGCACCCAGACCCCTAGAGGCTACGGGCTTACATGGCTTGTGGATGTACCTATAGTCTCCATCGTAGTTCCTTTTTTTGGTTTAACCAATTATAAATTCAGGATTTTATAAGGTATCCCCAAAAAGGAACTACAATGGAGACTACAGGTATAGCTCTTGTTACCGAAAGTTTCTAGGTTTCGGAATCAGGCCCTCTGTGACGAAGGCAGGCCTGTGTTACAGGCCATACCTAGGTCACCTAGAGAGTCGAAAGAGCTCTTTGTGTGTGAAGCCATTTACCCTAAACCTGTAGTCTCCTTTGTAGTTCCTTTTTGCGGGTACCTTATAAAATCCTTAACATATAATTGGTTAAGTCCAGAAAAGGAACTACCATGGAGACTATAGGAAGAAGAAGGACTGAACCTTATAAAATCCTTAACATATAATTGGTTAAACCCCAAAAAAGGAACTACCATGGAGACTATTGGTAAATAATACCATATAATTACAGTATAATGGGCCCCAAAACCCTATTAATTATTCTTACTAAAGAAGGACTGAACGCCATACGAGGTCAGACCGGGGTTCGCAAAAGATGTGGAGTCCAGGCCCGTCGTGTCAAGACTGCGACAACCCCACGGGTACATGCTTCGGCGTCCTGACTCACCTGAACCCTAAAATCCTATATAAACGCTATTAAACGCTAAACCCTAAACCCTAAACCCCTAAACCCCTAAACCCTAAACCCTAAACCCTAAACCCTAAACCCTCAACCGAAGCCTGGTCCAGGGTCGCGGGACCCCTCCGAAGGACTTCGAATTTCAGAGCGTGTCCCTCACAGGACTTTCAGAAGCGCAGTCCAGAACCAGAAGTTGCTGGTAATTAACCCTAACCCCCAGGTACCTACTATATAGGGTACTAGAGCCCCTAGGGCCCTATTTAGTAGGTACCTGGAGCGTTAGGGGTCCTTACACCTCAAGAGGGCCACGCCCTCACCCAAAACACTTGCCATTCTCGAAATGGAAAGCCGCTGAGGAAGCTGGTCTTTGGCAGCCGGGTGTCGCTTGGACCGGCACCCAAGAGCTTGGTCCTACATTGCAGGGATAGGGGTTGGGGTAACGGGACACTTTTGATTCGAGTCTCAGAAACTTGCTGCTACAACTGCTCCCAGAAACAGATCCCAGGGTAAAGAGTGACTTCGTTCCTGGATGCGGCTGTAAACCCACACCCTAATTACACCCCAACCTCTGATAAACCGGTCCTGACAACGCTGAGGGACTCGCACTGCTTCATCAAGCACGTGTGGAAGGACGGAGAATGGGACAAGGGCGAGCTTGTCCAGGAGCCGTACGTGATCCTCAAGCCGCACTCATCCTAGGATAATTCTGCTTCCACGGGACCGCAGGCGCCCCAACTAATTGACGACGGTTGTGGTGCTGAGTCAGCTCTTAACCCGCAACCCTCCGTAAACCATGGACCCTGCAAGCCCCATGCCCTAAACCCTCGAAGTTGTATTTGCTTCTAGTCGTTGTGTAACGGCTTTGAGGGCTCACAAGGTAGGGGTTTATTTGTGGAAGCAGGAAGTCACTAGTTTCAGCGTTGCACCCTACAAGCACGGGTTCATACCCCACTAATTCCTGGGGCCTGGAGGCTAGCGGTGGGGCTTAAGATCCTTCAAGCAAGCCCTAAACCCCCAAACCCTACCCATAGGCCCCACAGTAGTTCCCTTCTGGGATTAGCTCATAGGATTCTCTAAATATGAACCCCCAAAAATGGAACTACTATGGGGCCCATGGGTAACCCTATCCCCTAAACTCCTAAGCTCTAAACCCCAGAGGTAAGCTGTACCATGCCTAATGGCTTTCGGGAGGTTGCAGGGCCCTCCCGGCAAGGTTCAGGTTTCAGGCTTCAGGGCTTATCTTGAAGGGTTTGGGGCTTAGGGGTTTAGGGATTTAGGGTTTAGGGTTTTAGGGATTTAGGGTTTTGTGTTTAGGGGTTTGTGAACCTCTTCGGTCGTTTGCAGCTTCGGGGTGGATGAATTCAGTTCAGGCATACGGTTTCTTGGAGTTAGTGGCCTGCTTGCCACGGGTCCTTTGACTCGAGCCCCTGAATCAAAAAGCAAGATGCAGAGCTCTTGCTGATGCCCGGTGTTGGACAAGAGCCCCGAACGTTTCAGGGTTTAGGGTCTAGACTTGGATTTGGGTCTAGATTTTGTGTATACCTAAGTCAGAACAGAACTTCGTAATCCGCGATTCATGTCACGCTGCTCATGACTTCTTATGACCCTAAAGGCAGCAATCAGTAGGCTGGAGTGATTGGAAATACTGTAGACAATCGTCCCTTACGATCCATACGGCCCGTATGAAAGTTATAGCATCTATGCGTCAACACCTTATCCAAGTTGGTATGGCCCCTGAATGGAACACAGAAATATACCCGAAGGCTTGAGTTACCTAAATAGGAGGTTACTAGTCATATACTCAGAACCCAGTAACCCAAAATTTAGGTAACTGGAGCCCTAGGGTATAAAAAAGGGGCCTAAATAATTACCAATACTATTTTGGGGTTCCTTATTATAATTATAGTATAACGGGCCCCAGAACCCTCTTCTAATTATTAAGGCCCGTATACCCTAAACTTTAACCCTTATAGTAGCCCGTTAAGGAGCCATTTAAAGGAACCCCCTATAAAACCCTATTCTAAATCTCCAGGCCCCTTCTTTTTCCCTGGATCCTAGACCCTAAACCCTAAACCCTGAGGCAAAAAAATACCTTGCAATGCGGGCTTGTCCTTGCTAAGTAGGAGGCAAAAAACCCTAAACCCTGGATCCTGCGAATCCTGGGAGAGCTGAAACGCACGCGAAAGGCCCAAAGAGACCCAGGACTGCCCGACACAACGCAATGCAGCTGAACCCAAACCATCTGCGGGCTTAGGTTTTTTAAATAGGGTTTAGGGTTGAGGGTTTAGGCTTACCGGTGACCCCAAACCCTACGAAATAGTAGGTTATGACCCTTTGTTAACTAGAGGGTCGAACCCTAGATGCATATGGAGAGGGCCAGGCGGGGGGGGAGATACTGGCAGATCCTACTGTCGGAAGTGCCCCAGAAGCCCCAAGCCCAAGTACACCCTAAACCAAATGCGATACAGTATCTTGGACTCAGGAAGATGCACGTGATGGCCAATGTTTTTCACTACGGCCAGGCCGGCCGCTGAATGCTGCTATGATTTTTGGGATTTGGGTGAGAGCTCTTGTGGGATTTTGAATGTGCTTACCATATCAAGAGGGGGCTGGTAAGCGGCCTGCAGAGCGATATATGTAGTGATAGCCCTACCAAGAACCTTATCCCTCTCAATCAGAGTTTGAACCGGACCCTGAACTATAAACCTTAAACCTTGAAGCACCTGGCCGCTTGAACTTTGTCAGATCCCCTGCTGGCTTCCGTGCTGGTTGTCCTCTAAGCGTGTGCTGTTCAGGGTGAATGGTGTTGGATGAATGTCACGGACGTTTAGCGGCGTTTAGCGTCTGAGTTTTTTGTTGTTGGTTCGGGGTGCAATGTTCAACACCGTCGATTAAACATCGAAGAGCGCATGCTTCAGGTTGGGATCCTGAGGTTCAGGGTCTTGAGGAGAGGGCTATATCAGCAGGATCCTCGTATGAATTGTTAAGGGAGGCCGGCTTGTTGGCCAAGCACAACGTAGACTGAATCAGTATTGATTATTCGAGGCATTGCTGTCCAGGTCTAGGGAGCTATAGGGTTCTTATTGCGTTTGGATGTCACAGATAAGGCATGCGTACTGGGCTCTTGCGGCCTCTTGTTGCCCCCCAGATCCCAAACCCCTAAGGCCCTAACCCCTAAAGCCCTCAACCCACGAAATCCTCAGCCCTAAAGGCACAGAGAGCTCTGCAATGCTGTGCAGGCCATCTTCGAAGGTCAGAAGGTGTTCCACTGCAAAGACGGCAAAGTTCGAAGCCTTCCGCAAAGTTCTGGGGTTTAGGGTTTCGGGTTTAGTGGGGTTCGCAGTGGATGCGCAGATGTGTCAGTCGAACTACGAGGGATCGTGTGTTCCAAGCCCTGTGGATACGTAGTATTAACATCTGTATTCATCTATCTATCTATCTTTCTTTCTTTCTATCTATCTATCTATCTATCTATCTATCTACCTATCTGTCTATCTATCTGTCTGTCCGTCTGTCCATCTGTCTGTTTCCCTATACATGTAGACGTGTATGTATTATATATATATATATGTATGTGTGTATGTCCATCCGTTTGTTTCCCTATACATGTAGACGTGTATGTTATATATATATATATAGGTACATATGTATGTATATACTTATATGCGTATACATAGACCTGCATGCATATACATACACATATACATATACATATACATATACATATACATATACATATACATATACATACATCTATGCACATACACATACACATCACATACCTATACACATACACATACACATACACATACACATATACATAGACAGATACAAAAACATATACATATACATATGCATATACATACATGCATGCATGCATGCATACATACATACATACATACATACATACATACATACACAAATACGTATGCATACATAGTTGTGCATATATATAATATATATATATATATATATGTGTACATGTATATATATATATACATACATACATGTGTATATATACATATATATATATATACATATAGATATGCATGTATGTCAACCCCTGCCCCGAAACCCTATTTTGAAATATTCAGGCTGATACTCGTTTGTCCAATTTCAATCGTTTAGACTTTGGGAGTTCCTAGAAGTGGGAGTATAGTGTAGGCGCGGTTCCGGGTCTGGGATTTCAGTGTTTCGACGGCTGAAGGAGTGCGTTGTTTGCGGCCCGTAGTGATCCTTGAAGCCTCAAATCCTAAACCCTTTAACTCATTGTGTCACGCCGACCTCTGCACTTATGAACCCTCGCCTGGCTTGTCCGAGTTGTGAGAGTGTAAACCCTTTTAAATCCCTAATCTCCCTCAACCTTCAAGAGGCCCAAGAGCCTGAAGATCATGCCTGAAGATCATGCTCCTCCAACCCATCCATCGCGCTGAGCCCAGGAATCTTTAATGACAAGGCGAACCACGCCCGACTGACGGCAGGCTCGCAGGGCTGCACTTGGGGATTCTCGTGAGTCTATACCGGGATCGTGTTGAATGTTTAGGGTTTACGGTTTTAGGGTTTTAGGGTTCAGGGTTTAAGGTTTAGGGTTGAGGGTTTAGGTTTTTGTGTTAGCCTTATGGAGTTTACACGGCCATGGGTCTTCGAAGGGTTTAAGGTCTAAGGTTTAGGGGTGTGGGTCTAGGATGTAGGTCTTAAGGTTATATAAGGGCTTAGAGTTTAGGATTGGTGGTTGTCTGGCTCAGGATTTAAGGTTCAGGGTTTCGGGCTTTCTTCCTTAGGTGCCTCCTGAAGATGTGTACCGCAGCTTAGATGTAATTTGGGATCATGATCTGCACGCCTCCTCCGCAGTTTTGCGAAGCACCAGCGGCTCAGCACTGGCACCCTTCTTATAGAGTTCCTGTGGTGGAACCCCTTAAAGCAACCTTTCCACAGCATCCCTGAACAGAGGCTGCCAAAGGATGGGTATGCCAACGATGACCGCAGAGATGTTCCACCAGGCTAGGGTGGGACTGGGGTTTAGGATAGTGAGGTATTCAGTTTAGGATTCAGGATAATTGTTATCGTTTTTTGTTAAGGGTTGCTTCGAATAACGTAGAATTACCACCGAACCCTATCCTAGTTGTTGAGTCCCTCGTTGTTTAGTCACTTGGAGCTCGCGAACCAAAGGGGCCTGCAGGGGAAGTGTAGTGGTGCGTGGTTCGGTGGGAATTATGAACCTGGCAGGTTTGTCCCTAAATCCTACACCCTAACCCTAAACACCGAAACCCTAAACCCTAACCTCTCCGAGCTTGGTTAGAGTTTGATAGTGGGTAGAGGACTTGGACTTTATTTTGGAGGGGGTTGAGGTGACAGGTTCAAGGTTGAGGAGTTGGGTTGAGGTGTGGAATTAGGGGCTTGTTTGGTGTTTGCTCTTGCTCCAGCTCGTTTCGCCTTCAGCTGATACCCGGCATCAGTTTATAAGGATTGGAGTGTTTTGCTGTTCGTGGATTAGGATTTGGCTTAGTCCTTGGGGTTGCGCATTGGGGTTGAGCATGAGCACAGAATGACAGCAACACCCTAAGCCCTAAACCCCACCCATAAGCTAGAGATTAGAGGGATGCCGCTCCTTCAACCACAATCATCGCCTCGGTTTAGGGTTTGGGGCTTGGGCTGCTGGACAACGAGGCCTGTTGCAGAAAGGATTTAGGGTAATTAAGGATTCAGCAAGGCCATGGAGGAGCTGTACAGCCCGAGTCGGCATCCGCAGTGTGGTACGGCGACTCGCCAACCGCTTCACCCGCGAACGTCAGCTCCGATGGTTAGCGTGAGCGTGGTGCCGTGTTTTCTTTTGCCAAGCCGTTGCACCAGCTATCGTCTCCATTGTAGTTCCTTTTCTGGTTAAGCAGTTTTACATCATAAGACCTAGAACACAGAACTGTTACTCAAAAACAGGAACTACACTGGAGGCTAAAGGTGGCTGGTCTTCGGTTCGTATGTTGGAGACTCATTGCTTCAATCCGTGCCTGCTTCGTGCGAGTGTGCGAGTCGAAGCCAGGCCCTGCCTCCTGAAGCCCTTAATCCCAGAGCCTACGCTGGCCCTATATACATCTTGAACCGGAGCCTGAACTCCTTCAACACTTATATACACCCCCCGCAAGAGCTTCGCTCAACCGACAAGCCCTAGCCCTATAGCGCCTCATGAAGGTCCGTAGCCTTCAAGAATCAAGAGCAGCCCTCATGAACAAAAATCAGGATGACGCATTCAAGCAGAGAAACCCAAGCTCCACGAATAGAGAAAACCCTGGACCGCAGCCTTCTCCCCTAAAATGCGCAGGCGATCGACCGTGTGGTGGCTGCCAACCTGGACTTCGTTCCACCCTACGGCCACTATGCAGACAAGTGTGTGTTGTGTTTGATCTTCAAGGTGTCAGCACACCAGGCATTTCTGTTTCGGGCTCCCAAAAATGGAACCCAACATCCGTCCATCTTGAATCTATCCGTTCCGGCTTCTAAGAACTTCAGACATCTTCAGACAATCCTGCGACTGAGGCCTTCACATGTCGGGGTCCAGGGCTAAGGGAACTTCCGGCATGGTGGCGCGACAGCCTGTCAAGTTCGTGATTTTTTATATAAGCCTGAGGGTTTCGAGATTCACTTGCGGCAGCCACCGTACTAGTATCGTGCCGCGTTTGGTGTTTTCAACCCGTGCATTTGCAAGTAATGTCGTGTGTAGGGCCACAGCTCAAGTGCTGCCAAACCCTGAACTGCCATGCGGCTACATGCATCTCCAAGCAATCGGCAAGTGGTCTGCCATGGGAGTTCGAGCAGAGAGCTATTTCAATACGATCCCGGTTAACAAGAGTGCTGGTAAAGGGGACGCTACTGAAAGATAGCGATGTTGCGCATGTGTGTGCTGTTGGTCTGTGTGATGCACCAGCACCAAGCCACCCTGATGGTGAACACTGGGTGGTTGAGACGCAGCCAAACCCAACAGCGTATATCCGAAGCCCAGGACTTGAAATACTAAACGCTACGCCCTGAAAAAGTTAGGCTCTTGAAATATACGGCAAGGACATGTTAGCCCAAAGGCTGTCGACCTGATGTCAAAAGTTGGCTGAATTTGGCTTTTCGTTTGGAGGTTTGGGCAGTTCGGGCGTGTCGAACCCCACCACCCAAAGCCCCAAATCCCCCGCGACTCCACCCCGACAAACTTGCAATTTTCCCCAACCCCGAAAGCCTTAAGCGCTTTGGCTGAGGCAGCGGCGCCTCGTTGTATGTGTGGCCCGGCATAGTACTACTATGACTACGAATCTGTTACTAGCACTATTGCTGTTGCCTTTAACTCGTATTGTTTCTGCAGCCTTTGAGGCGGCTCGGTATACGGTTTAGGCTGTAAGACTCAGTATGTTTGCTTCCAAGGTCTAGGGCTAGTAAACCTCGTATCCCGTCTAACCATCAACATCTTGTAGTACCCCCAACTTGTAACACTTTGTAATATCCCTTATCGTGTCCCTTTATAGTAGCTCTTGTAGTATCCCTTACAGCAACCCCTTATAAATATCCCTTATTGTGTCCTTCATAGTAGCCGCATTATAATGTACCTTATAAGATCCTTTACAACAAACCTTATAGTATGCCTTTACAGTAACCCTCTATGGCAAACCCGCTAATTCAAGCCAAGGCGGCCTTTCATGGTCGGAAGTGGCCCGCAGTTGGGCCTAGGCCCAAGCAACGAGCGGCCGGGACCAATTTGATCCTTCAATTGCCTAAGTCATGCTTGCCTGAGCTTTACCTCTCGCATGCAGATGAGCCGTGTGTATGCATCTATGCATGGATGAATGCATGCACGCATCTGCGCATGACTATATGGTTTATTGCATACGTATGAATGTATGTATGTACGTATGTATGTAGGTATGTATGTACGCATGTAAGTATGTATGTGCATGCATGTATGTATGTGTGTTCTTACGCATGCAATGGTATGTATGTACATATATGTTTGCATGCATGCAACCCTGAATGATACGATATGGTATGAAATAATGCGGTACGGTACGTTATAACATCACACACACACGCACACACACACACACACATATATATATATATATATATATTTATTTATTTATTTATATATACAAGCATGTGATATTGTATGAACTGATTTGACATGATATGACATGAAATGTCTGTAGACAGAATATGTATATAGTGTATATGGGTACATGGAATGGTGTGTTTGGTTTCAAATATAATATCTATACATATGCAGCTCAGACTTATTCAAATCTATAGTTCAGACTACAAGTACATGCCGATGTTGGATTCATGGGTGAAGGTGCGACTTTGCCAGCGAGCCTAGCCTCAGCAGAAGGCTCTTGAATAGGTTTCTGGAGTCAGGATTTAGGTTTCCAAGGCCTGGTACCCGGCCCGCTAAATTCGCTCTCGCATAAGTACCTCTTCTTCATTGCGCAGAGCTAAGAGCCTCGTGCAAGCACAGCATTTCTGCATACGTTCTTGCGAAGCTCCAGCAAACCCCAAGCCGGAACCTGCCGATCGCTGACTTTTTGGACGAAGTTGAGACACCCCGTCATCTATTTAAACCGTACTGCCGCGAAGCTCTAATTATGGCTGTAAAGAAGCCGCAGACCTGGCTTTTGTTATATACTACACCTATGATAAGGAACCCTAAGGAATAGTGAGCTACACAAATGAAGGCTGGAATGTCCGAAGCCCTATGCCAGCAAGGTTTACTTTCATGGTCCTGGTGTCCCCCGTGGGCCCCTACTACGGTGGCTCCGTGCCCTGCAAACTCGTGGATGAGCCGCCAAGCTTCGAACATTTTGGGTTGTTTTTGGTGGCTCTCTTCATGGCTCCATTAAGGGATCCTTTAAAGGGTCCCTTGAAGCGTTCTATAAGATGCTTAGGGCTTGGGAGTTGGGTCGCAGGTTTTGGTGCCATTCTTCGGTTCGCGCCAACCCGTTCTTGAACCTGTGACTGTGCCAAACACCGTCTCCGACCGTCAGTGGGTTTTCGGGCTTTGGATTGAGGGATTAACACCAACCGAAATCGCATCTCGCCAGAGACCCGAGTTGCTGGCAGAAAGTTCAAGGATTAGGGCAGCGGGTTAAGGTTTCAGTTTTAACCATTAGGGCCAGAATGCCGGATTACACATCGAGTGAGTTCAAGGTTGCATTTTCCTCAATGTGAACTCCTAAACCAAAAGCATCCTATGCCCGAAGGCCCCTTGCTGTAGTAAAGGGTCCAACCTGTCTCCTTCTGGCGTTCTTTCTGCATCCTCCTGGGTTCTGAGTTAATGTAATACAGGAACCTGATTAAGAAACGCGGGGTCCGTATTAAGGTATGAGTCTTACTATTTCATGTAGGGTTATATATATAACGCCAGGGTTTCTTACTCAGGTTCATACATTAGACCGATGAAGAACGGCCTTTGGATCCAGGGCCTTCATAACAGGATCCCTGATGTAATTTCATTACGGGAGGGGTAGACTAAAGTGCCTCTCCTGCACCCCGCCTCCCTTCTTTGTTTCTCTTGTTTGGTGTGGTTTGAATGTAACACCGGAAGATCATCCCCCAGCCGTAGCTTGGGATTCTTTGGGCGACCGAAGCCCGTGCTTGGCGAGGTTCGACCGAGCGGCACCGTTGGGAGTCGGGCAGGTCTTCGATGCGTACCTTAAACCCTGAACCATCTCTAGTTAAATTCATGATACCCTAAAGCTTGAATTCCAACTATGTGTACTCTGCTTTACCTCCAGAAGGAACTAAGCGTACCCTGCTTGATCTCCAGACGGTCTCCTTTGCTTTTCTTCTTAATGGGAATATTGAACGGATTCAATGGGGCAACGTGAATAGCCGTGAAGTTATCTGTGCATCGACAAGTAGCTGGTTAGACAGCATTTTTGTTGCTCGTTTCGACCTCTAAAACCCTACCACTGCTGCACGGTCAGTGAGGGCTATTACGGAACAGCAACTAGAGCCCCCTGCCGCAAATGCGTACGCCAAGACACCAGCACTTGAACCAACAAGGCCCGTACCTACCCGGCAGCCCAACACTCCCTGATTTTGATAAATGGATCTACCAAGGCTTCTATGTTGAGACGCTGAACCAAGGGAAAGCATGAACTTAGCTAGGTATTTGACAGCTCTCAGACGTAAATGGTTCCCCTTACCTACCATTTGCATCCCTTCTTCTTAGGCTAAAGGTGCATAGGTGACATTAAGGGAAAGTGTGGGTTTAAGTTAGGCTATGCTTTTGTTTTTTTGTTCTTTCGAGTAAACCTCTGTCAACTGTGATCGACTTATTGTGGGACTGCAGTCCATGGTGCTGAGCGCCAGCCGTGCACACTTCCAGATAATCAGCTCGTGGCTAGTCAAGCGGCTAGTCTCGGTATAGCAGCTAAGGTGAGCCATGTTTCGACAAGCGCACTGATACATGCCCTCTCGCTCTTGCTGTTGCAGTTCCCTCCTCCTTTGCTTTTCGCTTGAGTTGTTTTCGTTGCTACCATGCCCAATGCATGCACTCTTGTACCAGTATAGTAATATGTTGCTACTGCTAGCTTCGCTCGTCCATTATCGAAAAGCTAATGTTGTACTTGTACTATGGACTATGGCTGCAGTCTTGCGATTGCTACTCGGAGTACCAGTGACGCCAGCTGTCTTACCAAGACTATGTATTTCACAGCGTCGTGGTAGTGGTCTTGCTGTCTTTGCTGCTATAGCGTCTGACACGAACTTGACGGTATTAGTCGTACTGTAGGTGTTCGTAAAAAGTGTAGCAGTCGAGAGCTTCGTGGGTTAGAAGCTTCGACTGTTGAAGGGCTTATGCGTGTCACGAGTTGATCATGGCAGTCTCCTGCAGAGGTTACTGCAATATAATACTCTTCCTTGATAAGGCAAGGATTGAATTAGTAATTGGCAGCCGGACATCAAGGCCCGTAACGAGAGTGTCAGGGATCACGAAACTGTCGGCAGGTGAAGTGCGCGGGCAACTATGCTGCCGACATTGTCCCAGCAAAGCAGGCACATGTAAACCCACAGTCCCGAAACCTCCGGAGGAGGCTTCTGGGATATTCGAGGGCTTGGGGCTTTCGGCGTTACGGTTTAGGGGTATTTTCAGGGTGTAGGGTTTAGGGGGCTTAGGGACGGTATCCATGAAGGATACCTGTTACCTGTGGCACCACACCCTTTTTGGTTCAACGGGCTCTGGTCGTGAAGCTGTTGGGCAACTACTCGACAAGTACCTCCTATCTCGTGGCCCAGGACCCTACCCTTAACCCCGAATCGCCGACCTCAGAAGCACGCATACTGAGGAACTATAAATGAGGAACAGTAGAAGGTGGGCTTCATCGTCATAGGGTTCAGGTAAACCATGGTAAGCCCGAAACGAGTCGAAACCCTAAAGGCCCAAACCCGAAACCGTTCAACGACTGAGAGTGGTGAGGGCCCCTCACCACCGGGGCTAGCTGCTTAAGGCATGGGTGTAGGGCGCAGGGTTCAACATAGAGGCCTATGTAACTATTACTCTTTTCCTTGGGCATACTTGTATATACCCCATACTGTGAATTACCCAGGCTACTATGTTAGAGTTCAGGGTCCTCAGTTTGAGAATTCGTATTGTCTCGGCTCCTCAGCTTTGCCTTGTCGTGACGATGGCGTGCCAGACTCCTCCACCCACATGGCTTCCCTAGGGAACGCCACTTAAGGAATATACCCTAAATTATGGGGGCCTTAAGGTATCCCCAAAAATAAACTACAATGGAGACTACAGGTAAACCGTTGAAGCAAGGTGCGGAACTTTGAGTCTTCCCCCGTCAGAGTTTGCTCTGGCCGGGCCGCCCCGGAGCTTACAGCTGGCGCCTATGGCACACGGTTTAGGGTTTAGGGTTTAGGGTTTAAGGTTTAGGGTTTAGGGTTTAGGGTTTAGGGTTTAGGGTGGTGGACAGAAAGCAAGCTCACCGCTTTGCGGCTCACCGGCCTGGCACCAGCGGTGGCATTCCCTCCTGACTTCCAAACTACCCCGCCGCAGGAGCTTTGGCCTCTTTAGCCTGTGAGTCAACCGTGTTTTTGATAGATGCGTCTTTGAACCCTAAATCCTAAACCCTAAACCCTAAACCATGGGACCTGTGGTGCCGCCCTGAGCTGAGCTTGTACTGTGAAGTTGTCTTGTCGTTGTGAGGAGTCGAACCGAGAGACCTCGTCTGGCATGCCCGAGTTGCGAGAGCGTAAACCCTAGCAGGGGCTGTTTGAACCTCCCTGCAAGTTTAGGTCCTAGGTGATGATTTCAAAAGTTCAGGCTGATCGGATTTAATTAGACTGGATGCACGTAGAACATCAACGTGCTTCGACATGACGGCCTTTCACATTGCATAAGGAATATAGAAGGGGGCAGGGAGATATACTAAAACCCTATCAACCCGCTTGTAAGCCCCACAGACGAAACCCGATAAACCCCTGTGATGCGCCTAAAGAGCCCCCTTGGCCGAGATATCCCCCTATGAAAGCCCCTATAAACCCTCCATGAAGCTCCTGTAAAGCCCCTATAAACCCTCCACAAAGCCCTAAACCCTAAAACCCTATACCCTAAACCCCTAAACCCCTAAACCCTAAACCCCTAAACCCTAAACCCCTACACCCCAGACCCTAAACCCCTAAACCGTCAGCCTCTATAAAGCCCCGGCCCCCTTGCCCTCAGGCCAAG
Source organism: Symbiodinium sp. CCMP2456 (assembly GCA_905221635.1). Classification (NCBI taxonomy): domain Eukaryota; class Dinophyceae; order Suessiales; family Symbiodiniaceae; genus Symbiodinium; species Symbiodinium sp. CCMP2456. Next base: position 46,553 of record CAJNDV010031997.1, on the reverse strand, counting down.
GATCAAGGCTTCCCGATCTGCCTCTACTTGGATGCCAAGGCCGGAACAGGGACAAGGGTGGTTAAGGGCTTACAGGGTTTGGGTTTAGGGTTTCGGGTTTAGGATTTAGGGTTTAGTCAATAGGTATTTTCTTACAAGGGTTGCCACAAGGATATCTTATCAGGGCTCTATGTTCCTTGATGTATAAGGCTTCAGGCTGAACCCTAGACCCTGAACCCCAGGGTGGTGGTCTTGGGGGCCTAAATAATCCTATTTTGGGGGTTCCTTATTGCAAGTATAGTAAAGGCGCCCCAAAACCCTATTCTAATTATTAAGGCCCTTACATTGATCTAGTTCTGAGTTTCTCTTCAGTGCTCCTGAATATCCCTGCTGTGCGGGCTTGTCCTTGCAATCTAGGACCCTAAACCCCAACCCTAGACCCCTAACCCTAACCCCTAACCCCTAAACCTAAACCCCTAAACCCGAAACCCCAAAACCCTAAACCCCTAAACCCGAGGTTTAGGGTTTAGGGGTTTAGGGTTTAGGGGTTGCCGTTTAGGCTAATTGGGATTTGGGGTTTGCAGGCTTCGGTTCTAGGGTCTTTCTGGCCACTCGGACTATAGGATTGCTCTTTGAATCAAGGGTTTAGGGTTTAGGGGTTTAGGGTTTAGGGTACTCGGATTATAGGGTTGCTCTTGGATAAAGGGGTGCTGAAGTGTCGGACCTGGTGGGTGAGCAAGTGGTTGTTGATGGAGCTGTAGGAATGAGATGGCACTGAGGTGGGCAAGCCTGCATGGTTTCAAGGTACTGCTGCAGACTAGATCCCGCTTTAAAGCCCACGTGACGAAACTCTGAACCAACATCATGTCCCTAAACCCTAAACCCTAAAACCCTAAACCCCTAAACCCTAAACCCCTAAACCCTAAAACCCTAAACCCTAAACCCCTAAACCCTGTACCCCTAAATGTGACTTAGGTACACTTGCACCTTGAAAATCCTGGATCCTGGAACCTTGGGCCTTTAAGCATGAAGATGCTACTCGCGAAACCCTAGGAACCCCGTAAGCTCTTTAAACCAGGTTTAGGGTTTAGGGTT
>CAJNDV010031997.1:9768-24919 GCA_905221635.1 Symbiodinium sp. CCMP2456 | reverse complement strand
CATACATACATACATACATATGGCATGTATAGATGCATAATATGGACCTGTCTCTATATGCATCCATATACATGTACTCACACATATGTTCCTGTGCATGTATATGTTTTATCCATGCATGCGTATACCTTCTGTATTGATGCGGAATATGCGTGTATGCACATACGTGCACATCTTCATGTAATTGCCGTGTTTCTTGTCTTCAAATCAGGCCTGGGCATTTGCCAAAATCTCGCACCGCGATGTCCGGAGCCGAGTACGTGTGTGCAGTGAAGCTTGTATTTGGTTTGGCTTGGCGCATGTTCTGGCATCTTCCGCCTCATCCTCTTTGCGCATTTCGTTCATGAATGTCGTGGGGGTTTCTGCCAGGGCTGTTCAACACATAAACCTTAAAGCCCAAGCCCCAATATTCAAGATGGGGTAGGCGTCGCCCTTTCCGATTCCTTCCCGAGATGCTGGCACTCTCTAGCGTTTCGGTGTTAGGGCACCCGAGGCTTGCAACCCTAGATCGCCGGTTTCACATGCTTGCGGATTTTTCTCGGAGCCTTAAGGCACTGCTGTGTGACCTTCGTTGAGTACGTCGTTGCAAGATCCGGGTATCGGCGGTATAGCATCAACTCCAGAATCCTCGCGCGACTTTTGTGGAGCATCTTCATGGCCCGTGTGTTGTGGTTGTAGACTTCAAATGCAACTTCTCATAATCTACCCGTAGGTGCCTGTGTGACCCCGCGAGGGGCTTTTAGGGCTAAAGGCCTTGCATGGGACTTCATGATCGAAAGGGTTTTGAGGGTTCAGGATGTACGGTGCAGTTCTTTTGAAGGTTATCAGGTTCATAAGGGCTTTAAGGGTTTTCAGGACTGTTAGAGTTGCGAGTGCTATAGGTTATTGGGTTTACAAGGGGTTTAGGGTTTAGGGACTGAGCTCAGACCCAGACATCCAAGTGTGAGGACGGCCTGTTCTACGTCCTGAGCCCGGGGCCCCAACAAATGTCTCGCACCGGGGATCTTAGGCTTAGTCCCTAGTCCCAGGTTCCTACTATATAGGGTACTAGAGTGCCTGGGCCCTATATAGTAGGTACCTGGAGGGTTAAGCTTAGTCGTTTCAGAGTTCATTCCGGGCGGAGCAGACCTGTTCATGAACGTTACGTCTTACTTGTATCTGCCTTTTCCAGAAACTCGGCACCTTGAAGGACGTCGTCGGCCAGGGTGGTGCAGCCACAGGTAGGAGCTCATCCCACTTGGGATGTACTGCATTGCTTTACATTCCGTTGGGGAGGTTCCTGCTGCGAGTCTGAGTTATTTTTGTGTTTAAGGGACTTTGTCAGAGGCACACAGTGGTGTTTCTCACTCCATTGGAAATTTGCGCTGATCGTGAAGCCACGGGCAGATTCGGCATTAACAGGGCCCCCAAGCGCCTAAAACTATGAAGCTGCCGCCCCTGTTGGCACACGCTTTAGCCCCTTGAGGTTGGAAGTGTGGGTTTATCGGATCTCGGGTTCACGGAGTACGAAGTTTCATATGTGCTACGCCGCTGTCTGTCGCATAGCAGCATTGCTTGGATCCGCAAGGCGCTCATCCACGTTAGATGTGCTTATAACTCCAAACTCTGGGGCCCCACGAGGTGTATGGTCTAGGATCTAAGTGTAGGGTCAATGTAGGTTTTTACAAGGTGTAGAACCCTAAACCCTACCTTGACACCCAAAAACCGACCCTTATATGGCCTTATACAGAGGGAATCACAGGGAGGAGCTCTAAACCAGGTTGGTATCTAAAGAGTAAGCAGGTTACTAATCACGGATCTTCGTGACCCAGTCTGCCATGATGTAGGTAATTCAATCCTCAAGGGACAGGCTCCCAAGCTACCCGACACCCTAAACCCCAAACCTTAAGCCGTCCTAAACCCTAAACCCCCAAGAACTGCTTTGCTGCGCTTTCCGTTGCCGCAACCGAGGTCGCGAGGCGATGGAGCCGGAACGGCGATGTAGCATGGAGCCCAATGGGCTGGGTTGAGGGTTCAGGGAATAGGGTTTAGGGGAGCCTTTGCCTCCATGTCGGAAAGTGGTCTGTGGATTTGGCTCACGATACCCAGGTTGTCGGTCGCTCGGTCATGACATGGGCTATGATGCTTGTCAAGGCATCGGACGACGAACGTCTGAGGCATGATACAAGATCATACTGACCCAAGACCACGAGAGCCTGTCCGACGACACTATCAGCCACTACAAGCACCAGGGACCTCAGCTTAATCTAGGGGCCTTAATTATAGGGTTTTGGGGGTTCCTTATTATAATTGTACTATAATTGGTTCTTCTTTGACTGAGTAGCAGGCTGAGTAGCTTAAGCCCTCGATGAGGCTTTCCTTTACGGCACACCCAGTTGCTTGAGCCTGGCAGAATCAGGTCTCTGAAGCCCTCAACGGGCGTATCCTTTGGCACCAGGAGGGGGGAGGATAGACTATTGCAAGCTGCAGGCAGCAAGCCAAAGCAGCGCAACTTTCCTCTCTGTAATCATAGAGGCCCTTGATAGTTGAGGGTACTACAGGCATGCATGCGTTTTTGCTGTCAATGTGTGGAAGCTGCGCTGAGGTCCCTTGAACTTGGCAAACTTGGCGTGAGCCTTGGTGCCACAGGTGTCGGTGTATTTTGGGTCTGGGATTTCATCTACAGTGGTAACCTACAATGTGTATATAATGTTATGTATGTATTTTTGTATATACATACGTACACCACTAATATAAGAAGGAGAACCCTAGCAAGCAGAAACCGCATGTAAGGCCACAGGCACTGATGCCGAGAATGTCCCGAAGCCCCTCCAAAGCCTGCCGGTTCGATGATAGAGAGGGTTCATGTTAGGACCTACGGTTGAACCCATGGGCCCCTAACATGGGCCCTTAGGAGATTCTAGGGTTTCTTAAGGGTATATAGTAGGTACATTAGGGTCCCAGGGTTAAGGGCCCATACTACGGGCCCATGGGTTCTGCCTTAGATAGGACCCTGGAATCAGGGTCCGAGGTTCCTTGGTCGACAACAAAACAGCCAAACGCCTCGACGTGAAGGGGGTCTTCAGTACTAGTCTTGCCGGAAACCGCCAGACAATGTATGTATGTATGTATGTATGTATGTATGTATGTACAGTAGACATATACATACGTTCAATAGTCCTGCATGTATATATATATATATATAATATACAGAGGAAAGAGAAGGTAGGAAGGGATAAATCAAAAGGTTCATAGCGACTGAGTCCGGGCTTGTCGGTTTGGAGGATATAGCTTTGAATTGAAAATACTGAAAGCCGGAGCCTTGAGTTCTATGTGTTTTTAACTTTTGTTGATGCTTGTTTTTTTCTTTTTGTAGATCCTCGAACTTATTTTTTGATTCTTATTTAATCTTTTGTAATGCCTCAGCCTCAACCAGATGTTCTTGGTTTCGAGTTTAGGGTTCATGATTCTTGAGAGTGTGGGCTCTTCGGGTGAGTGCCAAGCTCTTCTGCCCCTAAAGTTCGAAGACTGAAGCATTCAACAAAAAGAATCGCACACATGACAGTTTGGCATGGTATCCTTGACTTGGGACAGACAACGTATGCTTTCAACCAGGCATGGACCTGTTGTGGCGCCATGCATTGCATTCGAGTCATATCTTGTCTTCAAGGTAGTCTGCTTCATTGGTCAGATAACACAAGGGAATAAAGCCTGTCACCTGTCATATAAAGCAGGTACATGAACCCTGAAGGTGCAGATGTGTAGTGCCAGTTTATGTTTCATGGCTTCAGGCAATGTGATCCCTTAAAAATCCCCTGCCTGCGAGACCCTTGACACACCCGACAGAATCCTTCTCTCGAGATTTATCATCTGAGGGTACATGTACCCATAGATACCTATATGGGAATGTCCTAAAATGAGGGGTACCTTATTTTGGGGGTCCTTATAATAAGGATCATACTATTTAGGGTACTATATTAGGGTCCCCTATTTTCGGAAACTCCCATATGTAACAGAGTATATATATATATATATACATTAGCCTTCATGTCGCCATATCGGAACGACTGTACGGCCAAAGTACGCTTGTACCTGTACACTGAACATGGCCCATGCGGATTGGGAATCGAAGTGGAGAAAGGCTGAATACATGCAAAGATGCTCTTCACCAAGAACCAAGAGCCCTTACCTTCTTCGCGCCGGGCAGCCGCAGTTTTTCCATAGCAAGTGAAGAGCAGAAGACCCCAGATGAGTCACAGAAACACCGTCATAGGAAGAGTCGGCACAGCGTCAGGACTCTGATTTTTTGATGACTAGTGCTGTGTGCCAGGGTCGGCGATGCACTCGCTTGGGCAGGAGGCCCACGGAAGCCGCCATCAACTTACTTCTGCCGCACTCAGACACCCAACACTCTCGAAGCCCAAGCCAAGACCCTGAAGCTATCTTGCACGTCAAACCCTTAAGGAGCCCAGCTAAACCCCAAACCCGCAATAGCCCACAGCCCGAGTATCCCAAAACCAGCACCCTGAGGCCAAGAAGTGTTATCGTCCCAAACCGATTAGCGCAGCTTTTTGCCTCATGGTGCAGCAGCCTACCATGATGGACTCTCATCCACGCTGATGAATGGGAGCCTTGATGGTATCGGAAGTTTTTGCTGTGCCAGTCTGTGGGTTGGGGCATGTGGGTGTTGCGGCGGGATGGAGAGTTGAGCTTGTAATTCGCATTGCCTTTGGGAGTTCCATCGGAAACTAGCCCGGGGTTTAGAACAGCCCCAGACGGCCCTTCCTAAACCCTAAACCATAGGCTTTCATGATTCGTTGGGCCAGTATCGTTACAGACCTTTCCAGGCTTTTCCGAGTGTGAATGTCAAAAAAACCGTAACAAACAGGGGGCCTTAATACTTAGAATAGGGTTTGGGGGGGGTATATTATACCATAATCATAATAAGGACCCCCCCCAAAAAAAAAATAGTAGAGGTAATTATCAAGGCCCCTATAGTAGGCTTTCATGTTGCTCAAGCCAAGGAGCCTCCTTTGGAACGCATCTCACCTGTCCGATGATTCGGTCGCAACCTGGCCTTGAGACGCCATCAACGGTGTACGTTTGGGTATTTATAAATATAAATATAAATATATATATATATATATTGATTGTGGGGGGGGGGTAGATTACTGTAACTATTGTTCTTGTTTCTTCCTTTTACTCAGTAGTCTTGGTGTTCGTTTTTGTGATGAAAACAATGCGAAGTAGTTGTTATTGTTGTCATCATTGTTGTCATTATTGGTAGCGTGTCTGTTGTGATTGTTATGCTGGGGCTATAAGGGGACACTATCATGTATGCTGTTGGGTGTAGTATGCTGGTTTTACTTTTTCAGAAAAGCGGGACTCCAAGGGTATACTATTGGTAATACCCAGCAACATGGCTCCTCAGTGTTTCTTGTAAAAGCTAAACTATGAAATAAATCGAAACCCTTTTTGGATTAGTGGTTTATTGTTTTAGTGGTTGGCCTAGGTCCACTGGGGAAGAGGATTGGCTGAATGGTTTATCGGTTTGGATGTTCCCTCTCCGTTATAAGCCACTATAAGTCTCAGCATACTGGAACATGTCACTAATGCCCATGCTAACTATCACTCAGCCCCCGTATGATCCCAAGCTACTGTATTGTGCTGCGGACTTGTAACTAACAACCTTGGCAGTGCATATTCCCAGAATAGATCCTCAGTGAGCCTAAAGTGCCTAAAGCTAGTTGTCGGGTTTGGGTTTAAGCGATAGAACCTTCTGAATCAGCCCTTTACGGAATCCTACCTCTGCCAACCCAAACCTACCTTTTTTGTTCAGGCTCCTTGTCATAATCATGGTTTCCCCACATAAACCCGTAATAGGGTAGGTTTCTTGGGCTACTGGTAGCCTATAATTATATTTGAGACCCCTATATTGCTCCGGGGTTCAAACGCGTGAGTCCCAGGCTCGTGAGAAGTCGATCCAAGCACTTTGGACGGTGTCTTGGATCCATTTGAAAGCCGGCGCTTACGGGTGTGGGGTTGAGGGCTGCTCCTGTCCCCTTTTCCCGCACCCCCTTACCCCCAAAACATATGGGCTTACTGGCTGACCCTAAACCCTAAACCTAGAGAGGTTCAGGGCTTCATCGGAGACAGTGCCCCAAACGATTGAACCGAAGCATCGCCAACATGGGTTTCGGGTGGCTGGTGCAGGCAGAGCCCTTACAACTTTAGGCTTTGAAGGTCGACTGTTTTTGGCTTCTGCCCTGTGGTGTAGTGGTCCGGATCTCGAGAAAGGACGGCAGCAGTATAGAATACTGGCTGCTGTGCGAGGTTCACACGAGCCCAGGGTGTGTGCAAGCAGGGCTGTCAGGGTGACAGGCTTGTCGAATATGGCCTGTGAAGGCCTTGCGCTTCGGCTTTCTTCTGTGTGGGATGGCTCACACACACATGCATGCAGACACACACACACACACAGACAGACAGAGAGACGAAAAGAACGGCATACGGTAGAAAGCTAGCTAGCTAGATAGGTAGATAGACAGACAGACCAAGAGGCTATACATGGGGTCTCACGGTGTGGCCTCCATCTCGACATCCGTCCATCCATGCAAAGATACATACGGAGAAAGAAAGAGAGAGAGAGAGAGAGAGACAGAGAGAGAGATACTTCCTTGCCTGGGAGCAGAGGGCTTCTAGCTTTCACACGCTGTCTCGCTGTAGAGCCGCCCGGAAGGCCAATCCCTTAACCATAGGTCTTGGACTTGCCGAGGTAGAGTGTGTTATAACATGTTATGGTCTTGTTGTGGTATAGTCTATGGTAATATCTTGTTGTAGAGTGCTGCCTGAAATCTCGAGGATGCCCAAGCGATCCTCATGCAGACCCCAATTTTGTTTAGGAACTTTCTTACGAGGACCTCTACATAAGGTACCCCTGATGTTTAGACACCTCGAAGTGCTAACCTGGTCTCTTATTTTCGTCCGATTGAGTTCTCCGGCAGGGTGAAGATTCGATTTCCTTTATCGACCTTATGAACTAGATTGTAGCCATACTGTGCACTGCTACTAATGGGCAGAAGTTCCGCATTGTCTTAAGAACTACTACTACTACTACTACTACTGATGGGCAGTATCCCTCATTGCCCGTGTCAAATCTTGCAACTATGCGATTACCCCTTGTTTCAGTTGCAAAGCCCGAACCAGACTGACACCTCCTCTTCTCTGTAAGGCATCTTCTGGTATTGTGGGTATAGCTTTTAGGGTTGAGGGTTGCGAGCCAGTTGCAAAAAAAGGTTATAGCGGCTTAGTGGTATAGCTATATCATATAGCGGTTCAGGAGTGACTTGTCAATATATCAGTCTTACATTGACGGTTTCATCCGAATGCTTGTTGTCCTCAGTTGCTCTCGTCACAGTGTTCTCATGGGACTTCCCATGACAAGTACTTCGCATGTGCTTCCTTTGAGACATTGGGCGCTGGGCGTTTGGCTCAAGCTGTCTCAGCGGAAGACTTTGCGCGAGGCCCAGAACAAATTGAGGTAATCGTGGCGGCATAATGATTAGGATAAAGTTTCGGAGTGTAGCTATCCTAGCATGATTGTAGAAAGACCATCAGGGGAGAGAAACAAGTCCCTGTCCGATGCTTATGGCCGATCCCTGCATGTCCCCGGTCGGCGACGGTGCAAGGCAGCGCGGCCCTCAGCCGGGCTTTTTGGCGCTGATGGTCGCCGGAGATGACCTTGGATGGCTGCAAGACCTAAGGGAGGGCAGAGTCATGGCGAGCTATCTGGCAAAGCTTTAACATCTGAAATTGCACGGCTGGGTCGGAGCGGCCGATGGCAGGAGGTCTTGCAGCTCGCCACTAAGACATTATCAAGCAACTCAGCAGCTCATTCCCTACTTTTCTATACGTACGATTTGGAGCGGCGCGATCCGAAGCCAGACAATAAAGCCCTAAACCCTAAAACCACAAACTGTAGAATCCCTAAACCTTAAACTTCCCTTGAGACCCTAGCATCACTAGACTATTAGAAGCACCTAGCTCTAGGTGAAGGCGGTTTGCGGCCCAATGTCATCTCCATGAACGCAGCCCTGGCTGCCTTTTGCCGAAGCAGAGCCTGGCGATGGTCCCTGGCTCTTCTGGGAGTTTTGGAGACCAGGGGTCTGGACCCCGATGCAGTGACTGGGTACCTGTGTTAGGGGATTTTCTAGGGGTTTCGTTGGATTTTATAGGGTTTGTTGAAATGTTCTGTTAGGGTTTGGGATTGAGGATTCGCCTTAAGGCATATAGGGTTTCTGAGTAGTAGTTCCTGCAGTTTTGCTGCCAACCAGAAGGCTTTGGGTCCTAGGCTAGATGCGCTTGCATTGCTTCAGCCCACTGTCGTCGGCGCGCACGTTTGTCTGTCTGTGTGTGTGCGAGCCGAACTGCACGTTTAGTTTTTGCAGTCTTACTCGAGTTGGTGGCTGGCACAGGCACGCCGGCTTCTTAGGAAGCTCTGATACGCTCCTGTACAGCCCTTCCAATGTCTTGGGCTCTGTAAGGTGACTTGTGGTTCAGCGATCCATGCCTGCGGCATTGGGATGCTGGGCTTTGGTTAAGGACAGTTCTTTGAGTTGCCATGCTCAGGCTCTACAGGGCTTTGCACGGCGCTATGCGTGCCAGGGTGTTTTGTGGGCTTGTTGTCAAGGGCCCTATAGATTGAGTTGCCATAATCAGGGATTGATAGGTCTTCGTGGTGGCATCGTAAACCTTACAGAAACTGGTTGAATCGCCATAAGAAGGGTTTTAGTCTGAAGGTTTAGTGTTTAAGTGTAGGGTTTTGCTGCGCTTTGACTTACCGCAACAATGCTTTTATGAGAGTAGAAAATTTACATCATAAGGGTGTTTATGAGCACGAACCTGCCGTAAGTTATGATACAGGCTGTGAGAAGGTAAGTAAAGTTGTATATTCAATTTCATGCTGCATTGATCCGAAGTAATGCCAGCTTTGTGGGTCTTCAGAAACTCAAGTCAAGTTACCCTGGAAGAGAAGATATGTTAATCACAACGACTGCATCTCCATTATGGCAGCACTTAGCTGCGTTCCCTTACAATTCCGAAACCTCGATCGATTCTACAAAGCCCTTTTTTAGAGCCCTTCTAAACGCCGTATTTTATGGCAAGTGAAGCCAAGTTCCGTAATAAGCCCTAAACCCTACAGTAGAAGAGCTCAGGAACTCGTGGCCGACCTCCATGGCACTACTGCGGAGGATGAAGACCTTGAACGCAGAGCCCAGCATCTGGCCTATCCAAAGGTTCAAGATGCAAGTGCATTATAGAGAGTTATGTGTTTAGGGTTTGGGATTTAGGGTTTCCGTTTTGGGGCCTAGGGTTCCGGGTGTGGGATGCTGCGTTTTGGGGGCCTATACGGATTTAAAGTAGAGAAGCCCAGTCCCCTATTCTTCGCTAGAGTGTAGAACCCTTACCCACAGGATCCATAGTACTTCCTTTTTGGGATTACCTGATAGGATCCTACATAGAAGCCAGAAAATGGAACTATAATGGAGTGTCATCTGTGCCGCCATCATCCGGTGCCCTACGCCCTGCCTGCAGACTCAAGGTGCCCATGGGTATACACTGCCAGCCCTAAACACTACGATTCAATACCCTCTTTTCTCGCGCTCGAAACTCTAGCTTGTATAGACTCCCAAGGAAGGCTTGAAGCGGTCCTAAGATGGGTCCCAAAATTGTATGCTAGGCCCGAAGTCCCTGCAGGTCTAAATTTGTCCTAGACACCTCCTCCCTAAAACTCCAAGGTTTATTGTTTATTCTAAACCAAGGGCTTTAGGAGTCTAGGAGTTTATGGTTTAGGGTCTTTGGGTTTTTACGGTTTAGGGTCTTAAGTCCCTAAAGCCCGAAATAAACCCTAAACACACATTCCTCGATTCGAAGGACCCCTTTTTTGGTTCGCTTATTTTCGAAGTTCATCTATGCATGCGGACACGAGATTTGGGGTTTAGAATTTAGGCTTTCAGGGTTTTAGGGCTTAGGGTTTGGGATTTGGGGTTTAGGGTTTGGGTTTTAGTCGAAAGCTTAGAATAGAATAGCAGATTCTCTACAGAGTTTTGCGGGGGGGGTGATTTGTAGTGTTTAGTTTAGGCTTGGATTTGTAGTCTGCAGCATTTTCCTACCAAGCTGAAATCCTTATTGACGGAATTTGGGCTGATCATCCAGGGCTGTACTTTATGGCTGCAGGGATATGTAATTGATTGTCGATCCTACAAACTCGACGTCTCGGCCGTAAGCCACATAAGCCCCAGTATAAATGGCGGAATGCTCCACAAAACTAGCCCTACCGGTTCCCTATGTGATGAAAATATCAAACTACCCTCCAATTCCTACACTTCGACTCCACCAGGCACGACCACGCTGAACGAGGCCCTCAACGCTTTGCAGTTTGACACCCCCAACTGGCAAACTGGACTAGCATCTTGCTTGAAGCTGCAGGGCCTGTCAAAGGGGCTTGCAGAACTAGTATAGAATACCATCTCCTATAGAGGACCCCAGCACCTTATTCTAATTGTTAAGGCCCCTATGTTATGTAAACCCTAGCTCTTGTGGGAGGTCTACAGTCTGGACGTAATGCATAGCACGTACTCCTGCGCCGCCTGTTTAGGGATTTAGGGTTTAGGGTTTAGGGGTTTAGGATGAAAGTGCAGCATTAGCGAGCCCAAACTTGTAGCAATGACACGTTGAATGAGCGCTCCCGGGCTGATAGCCTGAACCCCGCACCCCGCCGAAACCCTACCTGCAGGCCAAAATGACTTACCTTCTTTTTGATGCTCCTTATCATGGCGTCTTTATACAAATACATAAAAAACGGCGGGTTGATTGGGGGTTACAGGTATAAAATTAATATGTAGACCAAACCTCAAGCAACTAAAGACAAAAGCTGTCTGAAACAGTAAGAGCAACAAGCAGATAGCCACTGAATCAAAAAGCCCGCAAGAACTCCAAGGAGTTAGCAGAGCGCATAGCTACGGAGGGGCTCCGACCGGATGTTATCACGCGGGGTAGCTTGGCCTCTGCCAGCGGGCACAGATGGGCTGAGGCCCTGAATTTGTTCCTTCGCTGCTTCAGGACTGGATTCTTGCTTTGCTCGTTAAGGGCTCAGGGTTTAGGGTTTAGGAACAAATTCAAGCGAGAGTCGAGATCCCAGGCCCTGATCAAGGCCTAAACTTTTTCTTGCGGTTGAGGTTGCGATCCGAACGGACCTTCCGGAACCCTTGGAATAATTAGGGGTACATGTAACCACCAACAAACCATGTTTTCCAGCACATGCGAAAAAATAAGAAGGCACTTAAACAAAGGTCGGGTTTTTGAGGAAGGGCTCCAAGTGGGCGTGACGGCCTAAAGTTTATCAGAGTTGGGCCCAAGAATGTGATGTTGGAGGGAGGAAACCCTAAACCCTTTAGGGTTTTAGGGTTTAGGGTTTAGGGTTTAGGGTGCCTCAACCCTTTCAGTTTAGAGCCACCACCAGCTGTGGCTTTCGGGCTCTCGCCCCTTCGCAAAAAGTGTGCCCTGAAAACACCCCGTAAAGCCTGAACACTATGCTGTCTGTATATACTTACAACTACCCAAGGCATAAAGCTCAACCAAAGCACCAAAGTCCCTATACCCAAGGGTTATACCCTCAAGGCTGGACCCTAAACCCCTAAACCCTAAACCCCTGAACCATAAACCCTAAATTCTTAAACCCCTAAACCCCAAAAACCCTAAACCCCAAAAACCCTAAACCCCTAAACCCTAAAAGCCCTAAACCCCTAAACCCCAACTCATCAGGTTTCGAAGCATGGGGGGCGCTGCAGCCTTGAGCACGGCACTGGTGGGTGGCATCTTGGTCGGTGGATTCCTTTTCCCTGAAAGTCCATGTACTCGTAGAGTATATACATTGGCCCCAGAGTACTTATATTATATAGGGTCTACTTTAAGGCCAAAGTATGTACTATTTGGGTACATGGACCCTAGGGTTTTGTGGTTTGAATAATTCTTAATGCTAAAGCCTAAAACCTGTTTTTTTTGGTGCAGGTTCGTATTAGTTACCTAATATGGGATTTGTAGGGACCCTACAAAAAGTAGGTTCTGGTGGGTGAAGGTAGGGATGTGGTTTGGGTAGTTACTCTTCTTCCTAACATTGCCGCTTGGATAGCTTAGGCCCTAAGTCTGTGGTGTGGCTACGCTAAACCCTAACTGCGTGGATTGGGTGCCCTAGACCCGGAAAGCGTTTGTCTCCTCCCTTTCTCATCGTCTCCAAACAGCCGAAAGTAGGTACCAGGCAGTAGACCTTGAAGAGATGAAGTCGTTCTCATTTGTATTCTTGCAGCTAATTGAAAAATCGGGACTTAGGTATCATTTCCAGCTGCACCGCTGCTTTGCGCTGGCATCGCGCCATGGAGTCCCTTCTCCATTTGCGTCAGGTGCCTGCGGCTTCACTAGGTTTCTAAGGCTATACAGCAATGCTGATTATAGGGCGTGCTACGAAATCAAAAGTCAGTAGGGTTACCAAGGCTTAGTACTAGTTGTAGGGTTTAAGTTTACAAATCATGGGTACCTCATATAATGGGGGTCATCAAAAATACGGATCTTCCTTTTGGATTCTACATTGACGTCCCTTTTCTTTGTTGACACTCCGGTCTTTTGGGGATTTAGGGATTTAGGGGCGTCAGCTAGGGTTTGACTACTGTCTTTTTGGGGTCGACGGGGTTTTAGATATCTTCCCCGACATTTTTGCAGCGGAGGATGGGTACTGACCAGAAGACAGATCCCTGTATCAAGCCAGGTGGAAGCTGGTGCTGGGGTCAGCGGGAGCTTGGTGATTTGCCGTGGATCGGTCCTGAACCTAGGCGTTTGTTAGACATCTTTATTCAGGTAATTGTATGTGCTGGTGCCGAAACTAGGCTCCTTGGCGTAATTTTGCATCCGAACATATTTGTTCTCAGAGTTTCACATTTTATATTTTGGACTTTCAATGCTAATTTTTTGAATCACCAAATGCCTAGCAAGAACCCAGGAAATCTCTAGCACGGAGCTTCCGTTGGGAGCTTTGCTGTGCCGAGCTCCTGGAGATGTGGCGCCGATGCCGCAGCCAGGCGCGCGGCTAAGGGTTTCATAACGGGGCCTGGCCATTCGGGAGTTTCCGAAAATAAGGGCCTATAGTCTCCATTGTAGTTCCTTTTTTTAATTTGGTTTAACCAATTATATATTAAGGATTTTATAAGGTATCCCCAAAAAGGAACTACAATGGAGACTACAGGGGGTACCGGATTTTGGGCTCCTTATAATAAGGGTCCTACTAGTTAGGGTACTATATAAGGGCCCCCTATTTTCGGAAACCCGCATTCTGAAGGTTCGAACAGTGCTAGTGATTGCCTCCTCAAAACCCTAGTCAGCTTGTTCGGGCTTCTATACTGAGGGCTTGACACATCATCAGCATATAAGTGGTTCATATTCCTTAGAATTCATACACATGTCGTTGGTTGATGGAATGATCAAGCACTTAGGTAAGACTTGGAGCTGTTGGGTCTGTTGTAAGGTTGTGGAAAGTGCTTATCTAAGCTCTGTTCTGGGTTTGGGTTTAGGCTTTGGGCTAGGGTCCGGTAGCAACGACACCAAAGATCAACGACAAAGAACTACATTGGACAGGTCGTGCATAAAGCCGCCCCTGCAGATCAAATAAGTACTCCCAGTGCCAGATACTTCAACCGCCCTAAACCCTAAACCCTAAACCCTAAACCCTAAACCGTGAACTTCAACCCCGAAGCCCCCAAGCCTCTGAACTCCAAACCCCGGAAGCGCTCGAAGCTGAAAGCCCAAAGCCTGAATGCCTCAACAACGCTGAAGCCCAAAATCCCTCAAAAGGGTAAAACCCAAACCCCAAAGTCGCTGAACTCTTATAAACTCCTAACCATCTACCTATAGTCTCCATTGTAGTTTCTTTTTTGGGTTTGACCATTGACCAAAAATAGGTTATATTTAATATGGATTTTATAGGGTATCCCCAAAAAGGAACTACAATGGAGACTACAGGTAACCCCCAGACAGGAACCTCGCTCTTCTGCGGAGCCTCCACCTGACCTGTCGCCCGGTCATGCACTAAACCAGACAGTACTGCATTGCACTGGACTAGATTTGCATATATTTGCATTTTTCGTTGTGCGCTTTACAAGACTATGGTACACTGTCAGTCTACTGTCTTTTTTGGTTTACGTCCCTTCTTTGGCAACATAAGAGGGTTCTCTAGGTTATCAAACTGAACGAAGACCAGTGTTCTATGATGGACCTTAGTGCGAAGGGTGTTCAATGAGGTTTCCTTCTGTCGGGTTGAAGAAGGGTTTCATAGCTCGGCGCATTGTCTTCGATGAAACTTTGTCATGCACCAGCGTTTATTATGGGTTTGCGTTAGGGTTTTCCCGGATTGTGTATGGTAAGGGCGTCTGGAGCTGTATAAGCGGCCAATATATAAGTTTTTCTTTTTGTCTGAAGGTTCTTTTCAGGTATCGGGAGGCCCTTTGCCCGGTTCGGATGAAGATGCGAGTGTCAAGTTCAAGTAATCTGGACCTCTAGGAAGAAGCCCCTGCTCCTGATACCTACTGTACACCCTAAACCTTATGCAAGTCTGCCGTAGACCCAGAACGTTCGCAGCCCCAGAAGCAGAAGCCCGTATCATTTTATTACTTATGCATAGGTCTCGCGAGCCTAGGCAATCCAACACCTCCTCTATAAGAAGTATATATCGATAGCTTCAGTTCTGCTAAAACCTTTGTTTGCTGTCACGCAAAGTCCTTTGGCTTCTAAAAACCTCTACGGAACCACACTATTCACAAATATGCAGAGACCGTTCTAGCCAAGAGCACAGGGCCAGCAAGAACCCTATAAGAATCACGAATATGTTATTGCGCTTTGAAGCTGATTGCACCTTCGCAACACCTTACAAAACCCAACCACAAATCCCGTTCAAATGACATATCTAAAGCAGAACCAAGCTCCCTAACCCTAAACCCTAAACTGATCGGAAAATGCCCCCAGGTGGGCCCACAACGTGTGCATCAGCGCCTGTGAGCTCAGCGGCCGCTGGCGGCAGGCGCTGCTCCTCGGCTCCGGTGCTGTCGTCAGTTTTTGTTGTTAGGGTTTAGGG